>WAAE01000591.1:0-17605 GCA_013400495.1 Nicator chloris
AGATAAGGATTTATGCCATTGAGACTGAAACCAAGATATGAGGTAATTTTGAATATCCAACTTTTTAAAACTGAGGACCTAATTCTCCAGAGTAAAAAATATATCAAAAGCACTGTTCTCAAGAGAGTTCCCACTGAGCTTGTATTCAATCATCAAAGCTGATTGTAGCTTCTAATCAAAGGACATTTTTGCATACCCAGAAAGTGAGGATCGTGCTTATAATGCCCTTGGTTATATAAGGGGATACATGATCTCTGTTTCACAGTATATGATCTATTGCTGTAGATGGAGCTGAGACTAGAGTCCTCATCCCTGTATTTTTTCCTTCTGTGATGCTGTGAATGGGTTAACTGGAGCCAGAACAACCTATTCCTTCATATTGCCCTCTATGATGTGAATCCCTACAGGCAAAAATGTTTAGTAGTAAAGCAATCATAAGAAGTGAAACAAATTCATACTGGAAAGACAAGCTCCTTCAGATATTTTTAGAGAATTTTGTGTGCTCAGTTTTGTAAGAATGGTAATGTAATAGTTATTTCACAATATGTTTAGTTCCAGTAGACATGACAGCAGCCTTTGCTAACAGTTTTACTGCTGTAACCTTTTTTCTTTCCCCAGAAAGATTCCGCTGTTCTGTTATTTTCCTCCTGTTTCATGCAAGTTCTTTGATGCAGAATATGCTTTGCTTCCTTTTAACTTAGTTGAATATGGAGCACACTTCTGAGTTGTGAATTATTCATACAAGGAATCCTTATTAAAGATTTTCTACCTGATATCTGCAGAAGACACAGGAAATCACATCATCTATGACCTTGTGATAGAAGAACTGCTTTAAAAATTATTGAGTTATTCTGACCATAACCTAAATGCACTGACTTTTTCCCATAAGGATCCAGGAAATGCCACCCATTTAATTTTTTTGATATGGAGGTGCAATCAATAATCTTCTCTCTCCTTCTGTGGGAGACCCTTTATTCATGATTCCAAGCCTAGCTAAATAATAGGTAGGCCAATGATTTATTTTTAATATGAAAATCTTCTTATCTATCGAATACTTTAGCCTCACAAATGTCAAGTCATTTATTCAATTGTTAAGGTGACTGCTCATTTTCCATATTTTCAATGGAATTATTTCCACTTCAGTGCTAAAATATACTAAGCTTGAAGTAAATCAATTCCCTCCTCGTGCTAAAAATTAGCATAGCACAAACTAATCAATGCTATCAAACACTAGTGCAAAAGCTGTGACAATAACCGTATCAGTGAGGAAGTAAATTGCTTATTATGCCAAACTGGGAAAAAAGCCTCATCAGTCACAAACCATCTGATTCACAGAAATACAGTCTGTGGGTCTATTGTTCTTAGAAGTGGGCAACTTTGTTCCCCATGTTATGGAAAATACATCTCCTGTAATTTTGCATGGCCCCTGCAACATTTCTCTGCAGCAGCACCTTCCCTGTGCCCTAGTGCAAATGCTCAGAAATATTGAGCCTACATTGTATGGGATACAGTAAGCTGCAGTGCCCATTCTCCGTCATGCACCAGCTCTTGTTTGGTGAAACCCTTGCTACAGTTCAGACGAGCTGGGGAGATGGCATTGCAGCTAGGGCTGAATCGGGAGAGCGGGACCTGGCACTCACCTTTGTCTCCAGCTTCCCGCATGACTAAGTACAGCTGCTCTGAAACTCTGCTTCCCCATCTGCAGACAGGGGTAAATATGTCCCTGCTGACTAGTGGTGTTGTGAGGACAATATGACTAATATCTGCAAAACATTCAGGTGTCTGAATGTAGGGGTATAATAGAAAACCTGTGTAATAGTTCATTAAGGCAGGGCTGCTTCCACGCCTGTCTAACAAGACTGTCAGCAAGGATGGCAATTAGTGCCAGTGACTGGACCAAGACCACCAACTCGTTTCCTCTGGGCCCCCAAGCAGCCATCTGATGATAATAATTTTGGGTCTTTACCAGGCAGGGACAGACATGAACGGATGAGCTAGAAGGGAGAGGTTCTATGTTCCATTACTAATATCCTGAGCTATCCAGTCCTACTATAAAAATTCACTTTTATTAAAAGGTTATTTCTGTCACTTGCTATAGTATCGCTATCATTCTCTGGGATAGAAATGATGAAAGATCATTTTAAATGTTATCAATGCAATATTTAAACAGCTTTTTTTTTTTTTTTCCCCTCAGAGAAAGTGCTTTGAAAAGACAGCCCCTCCAGCATGTGTTAGTTCTTAACACGGCCAACCTTTTTTAATCTCACAGTTCCTTGCACATTGTAGGGAGAAGAAAAAGAACAAATCTGCAGTATACTCTGCTACATTGTACTTCTTGCAGCCTGAAGGGACACTTCTTTATTTATGCGTAATAAATTGTCACAAACAGAAGTTGCTGAAGTATGTGGATATTGATTTCCAGTAATATAGTGACATTGATATAAAATGAATGTAATTTTAGTATTAATATCTTACACTTTTAATAACACCTTTTGTCCCAGAAGGAAAACAAAATACTTTCTGGGGATCACCTTGCTTCCAGCTGTTGTGCAATGCCTTATTACGGTGTTGCATTTGTTTCCTTCAGAAAGAGAGCCCTCCCTGACACCTCTTAGCTAGTCACAGCTATAAGTACCTACCAATGCCCAGATGAAGTCACAGACTGTAGGAAGTAAATGTACATGTTACAGTTTTTAAGATCCTGCAGCTGACATCCACACACTTTAACCCAATCTTCTCATCAAATAACTGTTTCCTCCCTTTCTGCCTGCAGAAGTGATGAATGCGAGCTAGCAGGCTTTGGCTTTATGCTCTTCAGCAGACAGGACTTCCCCTAACAACAAGCATGGATTTCCATTACATTCTGATTCAGCGGAAAATAGTATCATCAGCACCACTTGTGCAGCTGAGATTATCAGAGTAGTCCAGGGGATTGAAACACACAGCTTCCATTAAAATGGATTAGAAGTTCTTCCTGCAAATGGACCTTCAAGTCACTTGACCAGTTCAGTTCTCAGTAAGAGATAGAATGCACTTTGGGGAAGAAGGTGTGGTGGAATATAAAGAAGACAACCATAAAAAGTCATAGCAAGTCAGAACTTCCTGCAAGAGAAAGAACCTTACCTTTTTACAAGAATATTCCAAAACACTGCATCTTACAAGGCCAATATGTTATGTAGTGTAATTACTCAAAGATCTGCCTTTGCTGCATTTCACATGCTGAAGTAGGGGGGCTGTTTGCAGCTCTCCATTTAGGCAGAACACAGGGATACTGATTCTTTTCAAGGCTTCTCCTAAAAGACACCACAACAGCATAGAAATAGCACTATTTTAAGAGAATGTTTCAAATAGAAACTTCCTTGGGCCAACTGCAGCCATCACTGAGGAAAGCACAGTTTTGTGATTAGAAATATTGGTAAGTAGGAGAGCAAACCCCTTGATATGTGAATCTAATTTACTATTGTGCTTTAAGATATAGTTAAATCATCTTGATAATGAATATGCTGATGTCTGTTTTTTTAGATTATCTTAAACTGATGACTTTAATGGCAAAAGAATAAAACTGTTCTATTGAGGAGAAATAATAGCAGCCCTAAATCTAGTGTCTATTACAAAAATATAATCCTACAGATCCTTTCAACATAAATGTCTTTAGTTATGATATGCAGTAGTGCAGCAGTCCCCTTAAGGCTCACTCCTGTAATGTTCAAGGCCCTGGGAGGTTTGGTACCTGTTTGGTTCAAAGTGCAGTGGGAGCAGATACAGGGAAGGAAAAACTCTTTATTCAGGTGTCATGAGCATGCATGCAAATAGTTATATTGTTATTCACAGACTGGATCCGTAGCAAAATTTTGCTATTTTTCAGTCATAGCCATGAATAATCAGAGTACAGCTATCTAGACAATATACCCATAGAAAATTCTTTGCAGCACAAACTTCCTGTTTTTATAAAAAACCCACAAAACCCTGTCTGCAGCAGGATGAGCTCTCTTCAATAGGGTCCACAAAAATTTTATGTTATTTGGTGCTGTTTCCAGATGTCCCTGGCAGAACCCCAGAGTTGTCATACTGCCTTACCTCATCAAAAAATGCCAAACATCTCAGCCCTGCTTGAGAATGGTAAGACAGTGCCTGGTGACAAAGATGCTGCCTATGTTGGGACCATCCTCATGTTTGGCTTGTCTTCCATCATGGAACAACCCATGCAAATACTGGCATTCATCAACTTTCCAGCACACCTTGCAACACAAGAAATGATCGGGTTGCAAAGAGACAAAACATAAAATGTTAGAGTTATAACTGAGCTATATAAAAATCCAGCAGCTCAGTAAATTTTCTTAAAAACATGAGAAAATCCCCACATGAGAAAATTTTATGCATGTGAGTAAAGACACATGAGAACCAGCAACAGCTCCTCTCTGGTCTTTTGGACATTGTGTACATTTGCAGACCAGAAGTAGAAGAAGAATTTGATTAACCCTTCAGTTTCGTGTAGATAGTTCCCATTTTCATCAGAACAATTAGCTACACAAGAGAGCCTGGCAGCCTCAGAGAGAACACCAGTGAAACAGCAGCATGAGTATCACACTCCATGCCATTTTTCTACTATGCACGTTCAAAAGATACCTTCTTATGGTGCCATAAGCACTATAATGCCTCTCAGAAACCCTAAACTCGCTCCTCAGGATGGAGAGTATGAACAATTATGTGGTTATTTATGCGACAGACAAAAGTGCAGTACAGGTAAGTATGACAGAAAGAGTTACTGAGTGAACATGTAGCTAATCAATGTGTGTGAACAGATCTGCCATAGTTACTCATAAATGTGTAAATGTTGTAAGTAATGAACACACAAAATATGAACACACTCATTTGTCTACTTATGAAGAATCAATTATTTCCTTATCATTTTCTGTATTCCAGCCCATATTGCAGAGGATCATTTTGTCTTACTTCACTGAAAATATAATAAATCTTCAATACATCACCAAATCTAACAAATTAGTACAAATCTTGCAGTATTCTTTCTTTTCTAATCTAAAAAGGGCACACGAAACACCAAACCTCCAAAGCAACCCATCACTTGCTTCTTAGTTCAAGTCCATTTAATTTTATAAATTCATTACTCCTTGCACATAAAATTACTTTCCTTGATGCTTTGAAATACACTTTTTTTTTTCTGTTTGCACCACATTCAGACAAATATTTCCACAGAACTCAGACAAAAACCCCAAATCTTCTCACTGTTAAAACAGAGGTAGATTTCTGATTTATTACTAGTATGACTGAAGTACTTCCAGTGCTTCATGTGGTATTGTACTAGATGTCTCCTGTTTTTCCATGTGTTTAAAGAGCTTTAGCCCCACAAATCTATCTCAATCTAATTCACAGAAATTAAGTCAGGAATATATAGTAAGACCATACATAACATGAAGTTTACTTTGGCTATTGCAGGAGAATTTTGAAAGATGGCTCTCAAACTTCTCTAGAAAAAGGAAAAAATTGTAAGAATTTGATTCAATACACTGGTATTCCTTAATGAAGTGTTGGATTTTGAAACGAAATGTTTAATAATGGAGGTCAAACACCTAGCTAAATTTATGGTCATCCCTTTGGTACCTGTACCCCTATCTAAATATCTCCTCCTATAATACAGGAAAAACCCCGTGTTTCTGCCATGTTGCAGAGAGTTTTCTGCTTATTTAAGATTTTGCATGCAGTACAGTTTCCAGCAGAACCCTGTTGGAGTGCAATCAAAAAAATGGATTTCATATTCTGATCTACATTGTGTAGTCCTGATCTCTTCTAAGGACTTGAGCGAGCAGAAACACCATTACTGTCTTCCACATAATGTGGTTTTTTATTTGAAGGTAACAGTTCTTGGAGAAAGGAATTTCCAGTGAAGTTTCCAGAAGGATGTCTAGCATCAAGGCTGAGCTGCAAACATGATTACACTGCTTATCACACTGCAAAAGTATAACCAGGAACTTTGTGTCTGAGCCAGGAGTAAACTTTTTGATCTGTTCAGAAGTCATATGGCTGGCATGGCTTTTGTGCAGGTACTGTCACATTCTGATACCACTTCAGATGATTCCATGTTGCTGTGTCTACACATGGAAGTGAATTATTTCATGCCCTGAAGAAGCTGTGATTTCTGCTCTTCCACAACATTGCTTTAGCAATGACAGCAGATTAAGAAGTGGCATCTCCTCCTGCCATTGGCTACTTGTCGCCACCTTTAATGTCACAGTTTCCCTCCCAGCTGTTGTGCCAATACAGTTCAATAACATATGAAACAAGAAGGGAAGAATTAGAGACGTTTAAAACAAAACAAGTAGTAAACTAGAAATGTGGCTTAAATTTACCTGAGCACAAAATATTTATTATTTCTTGTCATTTTTTCATTATCATCATTTACACAAATGTAATTTCTAAGAGTTTGTTGGGGGTTAGGCTTCTTTTCTTTTGTTCCTTTTTACTTAGGGAATTTTCTTCCATAAATCGCTAGGAACCACTAACAGCTGGTTACTTAGGAAAAACAAAAGAAGTGGCCAAGCTTAGGAGAGGAGGGCATCTGGTTGCACTTCTCTTATCTGAGAGTTTCTATCCGGGAGGCAGAGATACCGCAAGAACTGGACTGGAACAAAGTAATGGGGCTGGGGCAGCTTCTCTCTCTCTTTGTGGACCCCTCTCAGAGCTGTTTCTTCTGCGGTGGGGTTTGTGAAGCACGGCCTCTCCTCCATCCCCTCCCGTCTCGGCCGAGCCGCCATTGCCGCGTGCTCCCCGCGCCACAGCGCCCCCTGCAGCCCCGGGGGAGTCACCGCAGCCGCCCGGCCCGCCGGGAGCCACCAGCGCCCCTGCTGGCTGTGCCCGGAACTGCACCAAAGGGGAAAGCGCCTGCGGCTGAGGGGGCTGGCACTGAGTTCCTGGTGCTGTTGGCTGTTAATGCCAGAGTCGTTGTTGTTTATTTGCCTTGTAATACATACTAGTAAAGAACTGTTATTCCTATCCTCATATCTTTGCCTGAGAGCCCCTTAATTTCAAAATTATAATTCGGAGGGAAGGGGGTTACATTCTCCATTCCAAGGGAGGCTCCTGCCTTTCTTAGCAGACACCTATCTTTCAAACCAAGATGGTCTTTAAGATTGATCTTGGGATGGCTGTTGAGTTTCTCACTCTCAAGCATCTCCTCTCTTGCAGGTTTGTGCTGTGCTGAAAAATAAATTCAGCTGCGCATGGAGGATCTGCTGAATCTCCATTGTTTACAGTCTGGTTTTGCAAGGGAAACAGGCACAGGTTTTAGTTTCCCTTGATATGGCAGGTTGTAATTCACAGAAAATCAGGAGCTGATTGACAAGCTACAAGGTGGATTGAGCAGACACAAAACCAATTTCAGCTACACCAGAATTAGCGTCCTTGGACGCAAACTCCAGATTCATAAAGGTAAAGGGAATTATGCACCTATTAGAGAAGCATGTCTACCTAGGCAAATTATAAGCCTCTTTGCAGTTAAAAAGCCTGCCCACCTGGTTTTACATCATATAGCTAATTTTCCTTCAAAATAAGTACTGTTCTACCTTAGACGGTATATAAATTTTATCTAAATTTATATAAAATTCAGTATATATAAATTCATAATGAAAACGTCATTCTAATAATAAGAACAATCTAAAATTTGCTCTGTAAATATGTCTGCTTCTGCCTTTACATTTGTTATAGCTCCAACAGTATGACTGTATGAAATTCTGTGCAGCCCAGCTTTACTCACATTACTTGAGGAAGAATAACACAAAACAAAGCAAAAGCCACCCTGGATTTCAGGCTAAACTAGGAACTAACCAGATTACACTAAAAAAATTTCAGTGGAGTCTTCAGTGCAGCTGTTTCCTGAAATATGCAAAACTAAACCAGTACTGATACGTTGACAAACATCTCTGTGTAATTAGTCATCTCATGGCAATCACAGAGGCAGCTTCTTAAGCACAGACAGCACGTATAATTTCATGCAATATCAAAGAAATAACACTGGTCTACTGAACCCAGCTCTAGTTGTTACACCATGGTTGTTTATATTGTGGCACTAAGCGACCATATGCACAATACTTTCGGCAATTCATAGCCTCTTTTCTAATAAAGCAAGAAGAAGGAAAATAGTAAACAATTCTTGTGATAATAATGATGAAGTCCAAGTAGTTAATTCATGAACATAAGACAAACAAAAAGTTTTTTAAATGTCCCAACAAACTCTAAATTAACTAGATTGCCTCAAAAGAAGTCTAACTTTAAACACCATTAAAATTCCTCTTCAAATCAAGTGTGTCAAATATACTCTCAATTATTCTCTCATTTTTTTTTTCTTATGATTATGAAATGGCATTGTCCATTTGTACAAAACATCACACAAGCAGTGTGAACCATTAGCACGCCTTCTGCACTCTATAATAATAAATGCATGAACTCACATTTCAATGTGTTTTATCAAAAAATGTGAAGAAACGGGCATTGAAATATAACACTTCAGTAGTAATTTTCAGCCACAAAAACTACTCAATAAATCTGTTGTCAACACATTGCACTGGATATTTTTCTATATATGTGCAAGTTGCTATTTTCTCTGTTGTCTCAGTTTCTTCCTTCACAATCAGCCTGTCAGAATATTCAAACATTCAGAATAAGTAATTCTGAAGGACACAGAGGTTTTGGAAGCAGACCCTACCTCCCTTCAATCAGTTGTCACACTCTCTTCAGGCTGAGATTGTCATCATTGCTACAGCCTTAACTCGGCTTGACAGTAGCTGCATTTGTGTGTGTTGGTCTTCATCTTTTCTGGTTAAAGCCTTGGATCTGAGTCTCTGCTTATTTTGATTCAATATTCATAAGGGATAGTAAACTTGCTAACAAAGTTTGCTTCAGCATTATTTAGAGTAGCAGCCAAAGACCCAGACTCCACTAAAGATTGTCTCAAGTTGTTAGGAAGAGATGAATCTTTTCAAGACCCTAGATTTTGCACCATTCCTATTAACAGCACTGAATTTCATGCCAATGAAATTCAGATGTTAAAATCTTCTCTTCGTGCACACTATAATTTGAAGCAGGTTATTTTGAATATTTAATGGGTCGTTGAAAACTTCTTTAGTTCTTTTTCTTCTTGCCATAAGGACATGGCAAACTCCATTTTTCTGTCAGGTTTGAGGAAAAGAACTTCTTTACTTGCTCAACCTGTTCATTTCCATTCAGTAATGCTGCTGTCAACTGTCATCCACAGTGTGTGAGCCCACACTGGCTTCAGCCACTTGCATTGCTACTAGAAACCACAGACTCAGCAATAAGGATGTCATCAGTGTACTTGAGATTACAACATCTCCTTCTGCCAATGTTAATACCACTATGGCAACCATCAACAGCAATACATATTATTATTTCACTATACATATTGAACAGATGTGACAGCCTTGTCAAACTCCTTTCCTGGTGTCCAACTACTCCGTTATACCTTCTGCTGCTTTGACTACCCTTCTCTGGCCATGAAAAGAGATGGCACAAGTTGACCGTGTGTGTAGTAAAGCACTTTGCTATTAGTCCAGAACTGGCCCATACTTCTGTATAGCATACTGAACTAAGGTTTTTAAATACAGTTGCTAAAATATAGCTGCAATAGAGTTACCACCCCTGTTTTATTTTTTCGTAACAGATTTGTGATTAAAATCAATGCAGATTATGCAGATTTTCACCAACTTCACCAAGGTCAGGATGTAGCCCAACAACCAAGAGCTCCTATTATACTCAACAGCTGGCTGAATCTACTTCAGCCATCTTTTCCTGAGATGATCAGCTTCCTTGAAAGACAAAGAAACAGAAATATTGTGTCACAGTTCTTGTTCAACCCTTTATGTACATTCACCTCATTAATCTTTCTGCTTAATTTTAAATGTCTTATGAATGTCCTTGCAGTTTAGTTAGAAGAAACTAAGTTCACACGGACTGTAATATTAGATGTTACTGTTGTTCTCTTTAAGAAGGTTTTGCAGTATCTCACCTGGAGAAGACAGCTGGGGGACCTTAAATTAGAAGAGGGAGTTAACTTATCCCAAGACTAGGTCAGCAGGAGAATGAGAAATAGGCAAGAACAACCTAATCCAATTTTCCATCCATTTTCCTGCTCAACCACATACCATTCAAAAAACCCCAAAGGTTACTCAATGTCTAATTTTGTAGGCATTAGCCTTTAAATCACAGCAAAGCAACTCGAAGAACCTGGGGAACGACCTGCTGAGTTCTGCTTCACCTCCACAGACATAGGTTTTCTCTCTGGGGGCTTCAGAAGAAGCAACACAATGGCTATGTAGTAGCATGGCTTTGTATGGCAAAATGTACTGTGTGTCAGAAAAGGGAGTCTCACAGTGTTCTAGGTGTGACTGTCCTGAAGAAACCAGTGTTTCAGACAGCAGCTCTGATTTCTGTTTTTTCTTCCTTCTGAGTTTACATCCGTGGCAGGTGGAATTGTCAATGGTAAAATGAGAAATGTGAAAAGCTGGGCAGACTTGGTGAAGTAGGATGTTCCACAGGTAAGGGAAGGTGAGAGCTGAATCCAAGGACTAGATATAGATGTTCTATCATGAGCCAAGCATTGCTGAAGCTAATATAAGTGTTTTATGTGGGTGAAGAGGCAGGCAGACTCTATACCCTCCATTGTTAAATCAATAAAATTGTGGTGTGCTGCCGAAATCCAGCTGCACGTTTCCTCTTTTTTACCTTTAGGTCTAATCGATATAGAAAAGGTGAAGAGGAAAAGAACAAACAGTAGTGTGAAGCAGCTTTGGTTCTCATTAATGGTATTCTCTGCAATCTGGGTAACATAAGAACCTTAGAAGAAAATTCTGGAGATATTTGCTGGCAAGCATAAGACTTATCTCCTTACTTAAAAGGATGCAACCTTCATGTCCCCTCAACTCCATCCATAAAAGTGATAACAAAGCCTTTAGGTTGGTACAAAAGGTTATCTTTGTGTTATTGGCATAATTTCTATTAGTATGTATTATGCAAAAATTTGAAATCTCCAAGGAATCATTTACTGAATGTAGAAGATATGTGATAGCTCCAAGACTGATGAGTCATCACATGGTGGTGCACAATACAAAAAACAAAACTAGAGCATTAGAGTACAACAATGTTTGAGCAATCATACTCTAACATCAGCTGGATGCTGCTGGAAAAGAAATGGGGTGGGTTTACTATTTTTAAAGGATAGCCAATGTTTTGTTTCTTTGGTTTACATTTTTTAAGTGACTCCTAAATACTTCACAGAACCATAGACTGTACATTGCCCAATCTTAAATGCATCCAGAAGGACACAATAAATAGCTATAAAATGCCAGTGAAGGAATAATATAAAAATATTACATCCTAAATTTAAAAATGTACAAAGTCATTTATGTTTGTAGAAAAAAAAAACTTATACTGCTGAAGACACAATAAAGACAAGCACTTTGAAAATATATGGCAATCTGAACTTGGACAAAAATCTCTAAACTTGCTACTTCAGTTGTAGCTTTGCATAGCTGTAGACAAAGCAGGTGTGATCAGGTTAACTTCTGCTCTTGGACAGTTCTTTGGCATAGTGCAACACAATAGATTAAGAGACTTTTAACTCTTCCAATATCTCCCAACTCCTCCAGCAGAGAGAAACAACAACATGCTCCATGCTGGCCTCCCTTCAGGTCAAGGTTCTCACAGTGCGTCACAAATTATATACACCTCAAAAACATATTGGACCTGTGAGTATTTAGCACTCATTTCAGCCCAGCTGATTTAAGTGTATTGCAAATCCTTCTTGCTAAATATTTATGTGACCAGGTGTAACCCCTGAGAGCGTATCTAAAAAACCTAAGGTCCTGGCTTAGCTTTAAGCAAAAGCAGTTTCTTTGAGCATAGTAGGACCTCTCACATCCTTAGAAATGATACAAAAAGGTTTTCTCAGTGTCATGTTCGTTGAGGGCCCCTAAATGGGTAGGGCTGTTGGCTGGGGACCACATAAAGATATTCTTTTAATGTGTAACATGTTCAAAAGATGTCAGATGGAGAAAGCTCCCTCTGTAGGTGACATGCAAAACTTTTCTAGGACATAGGTGGCTGTTGGTTCTGCTCTGGAAGACTTTGGTATAACAGAAACTAAACCACTTAACAGTTGACATTAAATAATTAAGTACCGCATCAGAATAAAGTTTATCTGTAAGCGACTTTTAAGGTAATTTAGATGCTACTTGGTTGAACCTAGTAAAGATGCAGATTTTGTGGATCTCTAAGGCTAGAATTTTACTTTCACAAAATTCATTCAGAGTCTTTCAGATTTTTCTGTTCTTGATAGTTAATACTATGCTCCCCCTCCACAAGACATTAAATTAAAGAAAAAGTACAACATTTTACTCTCTAGACAAGAGGAAGTCTATGCTATTTAACAAGCTTAGGGAATAAAGCCATTGTTGATTTAAATGAAAGGAAAACTCCTGATTGTTTTCAGTAATGGCCAGGATTTCACTTTCTAAAAAAATGAGCTTCTGTTACCTCAGGGGTAGTACTGATTAGGAGGAGTTATATAGGGTATATATCACCTTCAGGTTTTCACTACAGATTATATCTACACCTTTTTCTTACCTTCCCTCTGAAATTTGTTTTTCCCAAATCCTTTTCCTCCCTTCCTCCCTCTCTCTCCTCCACCCCCGTGCCCCCTTTTCTTTGGATTTCTTCCACTTTCCCTCCTACTGCTTTCACAGCACCCCTAATGCAGCCTGCAAACCCATAAAATTAACATTCCAATCAAACTTTCAAACTCTCAGCTTTTGACTGGATTAGAATATAGGTGAGCTAGTAAGTAATCCTTTTTGCAGATTTGGTATAAAATGGTGGCATCAGGACCAGTGGGGCAACTTCCCTGAGAGCAGGGTATTCAGGAAGCTATAAAACTTATTTTTGGCTTATGCTATCTTTTTATTTTTCCTCTCTATAATGAAATATGAGAGGAACTTCCTTAATTTTCACATCAGTGTTTGCAGCTCAGGACTCCATTAATGCACCCCTCTCCCTGCTGCTGTTCTCTGCCCTAGTTTGCAGTCAGTTCATTCTGCACTGATGTATATTTCATTGCCCAAGGCTTAATTTTGATTTATTGTCCATCCATAAATTAGAAAAATATGCTCTGGAATTCCATCCCGCTGAAAAGCTGTGCCTGATGTCAGGGGACTGGGTGATATTTAAGATGTCAGAAATACATATTGGATTAGTGTGCTTTGTTTCCCCACAACAGCAGGTGTTTAATCATAGCTGATGGCTGAAGTTAAATGCATTAGGACAGGATCAGCCAAGAAGATGGAGTTTTTCTAAACCATACAAACTCCAGATAAATAACTCAAAACTAATTGTGTGTCCACATCTTAGATACAATTTTATTTACTTTAATACATTAAACAATGAAAATAGACCCTGGCACTTAACTCCTCATTTAAGATCTGTACAAATCTTTGATACTAATAAGTGAGTGCCTTTTGCAGGATATACATGGTCCCTTCTTGGCCCTTCAATGGCTTAAGATATTTTCTACAGTAAAGATAACTAGGAAAGAAATACAAGGGAGTAAAGCAGCTACAGAGATGGTACACTGTTATTTGGGGTTGGGGGGTTATTCCCATACAAAATTCAGGACATGAATTTTGAAAAAATTGCTTAATATAAGCAAGACCCCAAATAGCACAGACCACATTCTTCATCCAAGAGTTCTCTTGAATTTTCTTCTACTGCTGCTGATTTTTGTTTGTTGCAGTTAAGCTTGCTGCTCTGTTTATGTTAATGAGAAGTCTCTGTGTATAGAAAAATGATCAGGCCTGGTCTTGAGCAATTTAGCTGGAGGCCGAAGAGAAGACGCTTAGGAGAGCAAACATTTTCAAGGTCAACCGGTGAACTGTAACAAGCCAGTGAGATTCATGGCGAGAATTGTATATTTTGACACAAGAGCGATTTGATTAAAAGAGAAAGTAATGGGTTTAAACAGTCGCTATGAGGATGTAGCCAGACTTTGTTAGCTTTTCGCAAATTACTTAACAGAGCAGTGATGGAACTGGAAATAGGGCTGTTTTGTGTAAGGTAAAGAAAAGAGCGTTATGTTTGAAACAGGAATAATAAAGGATGCTAATGTTTGGTGTTCAACGCATTTCACTTCATTCACATTGCAACAATTTCTTGGAAGTTTAGAACATTATAAATATTATAGACAGTTATAATAAAGTTTTCTAATATTTGAAACACAGTTGCTGTTATTGAATTTATAAAACCACAGCCCTTTATGAATAGATAGTAC
The DNA here is from genome assembly GCA_013400495.1 of Nicator chloris. Classification (NCBI taxonomy): domain Eukaryota; kingdom Metazoa; phylum Chordata; class Aves; order Passeriformes; family Pycnonotidae; genus Nicator; species Nicator chloris. Next base: position 14,348 of record WAAE01000591.1, read on the forward strand.
TCTGCACATAGAAGAGCCTTCTCATGGAGGTTTTAGATCACTGCAAAAGGCAGGCCATGGAAGAGCTACTGTTCACTTCATACGCCGCAGAGAGAGATTAAGGCAGAGAGGCTGTGACTTGCACAAAATGAGTAAAAGAAAAATGTATGACACAGGGCCACATTACCCAGTCTTTAGATCCCGGGCCTGATTGTATATGGTATTTAAGTGTGAGCTTGCAGTCTAATACTGGGTACTCAAAAATAACGTTAGGCCCATCTTTCCAACCTTTGTTGTATCTGTATCCCAAAGAAAGAGGGTATGCTAACATACAAAAAAGGATACTTTTTTAATTGACATTGTGATTCTTTTGCCTTCCTGACTTAAAATGATTTTAAACATAATTTTGAAACCATGGTACAAATTCAACCCTTACCATAAAGTGAATTCCAGTTTGCATGTGTCCCAGAAGAGACATTTTCTGCAGATAAATTCCACCTCACCTCAAAGCAGAGACTTACTAGTATCTGAACCTTATGCAGAAGAGTAAAACTTAATGTTTATAAACAATATTATGAGCATTTCATCAGGCTGGATATTTTAAAATTATATTTACTTGAGTGTCTGTCCACTGGAGACTCATACTCCAGCAAAAATGGTCCTGTTACTTCTTTTGTTACACCTCCATTTAATGTTGTTGACTTAGCTTCTTTGCATACACAGAGGTTATGTGACTGAGGGCATGTCTGCTTTAAAAAATTCCCCAATGAATAAACAAAAATTCCTGTTAATGATGAAAGATCAGTGCCTTATAATGGCAGAGCAGGAACAGGTGCTGGAATCTTCCCAGGCATACAGGCTGGAAGATAAGACCTTAGTAGCAGGGTATCAGAGATGATTGAATGTGACCATAAACATCAGAAACACAATTTCTGTCAGTGCAGGTTGTATTTCACAAATAATCTGTTTAGAAAAAGTTATTGTGCCTTCTTAATTGTAATTTCTTAAGGTCCCAGTATTCTGGGTATATTATCAGGCCGTGAGGTGAATCTTCATGTTTGAATTAAGCCCACCTCAGGCCACACTGCCGCCTGAAAGACGTAGCCCTGCCTTATTCATTTCCTTGTGTCTGTGCTCTCCAGAGTGGGACTACACTGAAACCAGTTCTCTGACCTGACTGAAATTCAATGTGTTTTGTGGTCAGCTGTGTCACTGACTCAATCCAGCTCACCACACAAAAACACAATCACTACCAGTTACCTTCAGGAAGTGGAGGGAACATGTCACTGGGGGTTAGATGGGACAGGGCAGACACCACCATGCTGACCACTGACCAACTTTTCTAAAATCACCTTTGAGTTAGGTTCTGGTGCTTCAGCACAGCTTCAAATTTTGTTCTTTTTAGTCTTAAGGCATAATAAGCAGATAATGATGAGAACCTGCTAAATACTAAGTTGGGTGAGAATCATCAAGTAATTTGGCTTCAGTTTGCTTTGAAACTGTTTATTTAGAATTAGTATGATATTGTAGCTGCCCTTAGCAGACAGGATTTGCTAATAAATCCCCTCTATAGTAAGGCCAAATGAGGTTCAACTCATACTCCTTGTAAGGATTCTGTGGACAGTGAAGACGGTTTGTATTTTGAGGAAAATAAACATTGAATTCTCAATTCTGTGTCATTTATTCAGAAAAAAAATCCACTGAGTTCCTCCTAATAAGTAAGAGCTGGAGCACATAGCCCTAATTCAGATTTCCTAGGAGTATTAGAGAATATAATTCACAAATTAATGCTAGATTAATTTTTATTCTAAGGAGTGGTAATTCTGATTTGAGACTGAGAGGCAAAATCTAATGGGATAACATGTTAAAATATGCATAAATAATAAATAACAGCTTGTCTTCAGTATTAAAATATTACAATATGCGATCTACATATTTCAAACAACCAGTTAGTTTAAAATGAAAAATACTAAGAATGATAAAACTCAATACCAATAAGAAGTGTCCAAGAAAGATTCCAGATTATTCCTCTATACAAAACCAAATATATCTGTCTTCACTTGATCTCCAGATTCAATGTTTTGCAATCCAAAGTGAGTGGAAATGATCTTCCATTTATCACATCCTTTGATCTCTACAAGACCATAAGGTGTTACCCTTAGCATATGTAGTGGGTTCCTTCAATTTTCACTAGTCTTAAAAAATATTTTCCAGGGGAAGATTTTGGATTGAGCAGGATATTTATCAGGAATCACAGTTCCCAATTTCTCAGCTCTTCCATGGGTTTCTTGTGTGACCTTGAATAAGCCAACATACTTCCATTTCCATTGCAGAACAAAAGATATCCTATTTATCTCCCAGGAGCCTTGTGCATCTTAATCAATCAATATTTTCCATGACATTTTGAGATCCACAGATAATTAGAGATTCTACAACAATAAAACATATGCACTGTACACATCTTAGAGGCTGTCTTTCCCCCTGCAGCGTCTTTTGACTCCAGTGGGACAAATGACTATCTGCACACCTTTCTAGTGTACACTGAAAGGAAATTACTTGCTAAAAAGAACCCAAACCCAAACAAGACTACCAAACATTCCTTGTGTTTCATTATCCAAGGTGTCCTATGAAGGAAAATAGAAATTCTGATGAGCTCTGACCTCTATCTTTTCTTGCAGAATCACACCACTACAGGAAAATGACCTATCATTTTGAAAAGGAAGCGCAGAAAGTTTGATTGTCCTGGAAGTCTAATGCAAAACTTAAAGATAATTGGAATCTTAGAAAAACTGTCAATTAAAATCTAAAACCCAGTAATATCACAGGACATTTCTTTGGAGGCAATACACAGGGAGGGTCCCACACTATTTGTGTGGTAGACACTAGGTGTTTCAGTGAGATCTGTAATTAAATGATAAATGATATTGTAGTCTGCTATGTTTCCACTTGCTCTAGCAATAAATCACTGGGACATTGAAATGTCCTAGGTTTTGCTACCAGGCCTGCTTCTCCTGAGGCAGAACTTTGAACTATGAATTTTCTCCTCTGCATAAGAGACTTTACACTTCATAAGCAAGAAATAAGGGAAAAGTTTCATATGAAAACTTCTCCAGGCACTATTTATTCTTTAGAATTGTGGTTACACACTTTGTGCTCTAGGATCAGCACAGGACAGAAGTCTGGGACAGTTCACAGAGAAAACATGCAAAGTATTTCTGATGAGTCACATATGACATCATAGTGACACACTTAAAGAGATCTGCAAATACTCATCAGAAA
>WAAE01000591.1:17612-37730 GCA_013400495.1 Nicator chloris
CAAATACTCATCAGAAATAAAACCATTATTAAGAGTGTTAGCTTTCCTGGAGTCCTGTCCATCTAGAGACCACAGGAATAATCTTTACTTCCACAATAAAATTAATCTGGATACCACATGGGCTGAGAGGATGAAAGTCAAACTTTGTTCTAGCTTTAAGCAAAACCATCTTCTTTATCATCAGCTGGGCAATTTTTCTATCTGGAATAACTGAATTTGCTAACAACAATGCTGATAATAAAGTCATACCTATTATTTCAGATTGAAGAAAAACAAATGACTGCAGATAATGAAAAGTAAAATACATACTTTTTCTCTATTAATTTGAAAACAGAAGTAATATTTAGAGCTGTTGAAATTACAAAAGGAAGCTCATCACTTCCTGGATATGCTTCTAAATCACATCTGCAATCTTCTAAATGTTTAGTAACTAATTAATCTTTCATACTTCCTAGTGGCACAAACAGTTCTTTAACTTTTATTTTAAGCTGCTCATGGTGATACACATATGATAACACTAAGATGAGGGAATTCACAATTATGCATGCTGTCCATCCCAAAAAGTGAGTAGGTAAAAGACACTCCTCTCATAAAAGTCCGTTAGGGTAATCAGATGTCAATGGGTAATCAATTTATTAATTTTTAAAATATTAAGCAAAATTTGTTTTAATTTATTTAATGTTCAAATTGCCTATCTACAAGTAGGATAATTTTGCTAGCCTCATAGTTTTAAAGTGGGGCCCCTCTTCTATCAAGATTCTGTTGGCAACAGGCACAGACCACAACCACCTCTGCAACAGATTCGTTCTTTTTTTTAAAATCATGCACACAGCAAAATGAATTTGGCCTGATAGATGTGAATCTTCCAAGATTTCACTTGAAATCAGATTAAATTTAACTACTTTGAGAATTTTGAATATCATACCAAATTTTTGGATATCCTTAATATATAACTTGAGACAAAAATGTGGTTTGGTAAAAACCCATAGTATTTAGTTTTGATAAAAATCAAGCAAAGTTTCCAAGGCTGGGAGATGATTTTGTCAGTCTGAAATTTTACACAATCTGTTGTGTTACAGTTGAATTTTATTTTTACATTATTATTATTCTCTAGGAAGGGGATTTAAATCATCTGAGAAAATGGAAATCCTTGCAAAGAGAAATGATACTAAATTAAAAATTTAATTCTTCATGCACCTCTGATTTAACCCAACACATCATAACAATTTCAAAGGAGCATTTATAGTTATTTAACTAAAGATTACAGAGAAAACATTATTCTGCTCTACTCATTGTCTCTTACCACAGCTGGAACTAGTGAGACCCGTAATTATTTCCTCCACCCACTGCACAAAATTACGCTTCATAGCTTATCTTTAAGAGGGAGGAGTAGGATTTCATTCAGGGTTAGGCAGCTCTACAGTATGTTGGGAATGGAGAAGTCAGTGAGGAGCACAGATTAGTCTACAGAGTGAGTAGCACCTTCCTTCTTCTTGGTGATTAATAAAATCATATAATGATAGAATAGTTTGGGTTGGAAGAGACCTTAAAGATCATCTAGTTCCAACTCCTCTGTCACTGTCAGGGGCATCTCCTGCTGGACCAGGCTGCTTGAAGCCCCATCTAACCTGCCCTTGACCACAGCCAGGAATGGAGCATCCACAACTTCTCTTGTTGTCTCACCACCCTCACAGGAAAGAATTTCTTCCACATATCTAGCCTGAATTTCCCCCTTTTCAGTTTGAATCACTACTCCCTGCCCTATCACTACAGCTGCCGATGAAGAGTCCCTCTCCAGTTTTCTCGTAGTCTCACTTAATTGATTTTATTAACATCAGAATGTCTGTGTTGCACAAATATAAATCTACAGCCCTTCCACATCTGCTCCAACATGTTGGACTCATCTATTTGTGCTTAGTATGTGGAGTTAATCAAAGGTCCATGATGCAATTCTGTCTTCATAGCAGCTCTTTTAATTTCCACAGTTCCACTTCAAGTGCATGTTTTGAAGAACCTCAGGTACCGATGAGGACATAGGCATAGAATGGCTTCCAAACACAGCAATTTCATCTTGGAAAAGAGACAAGTGAGTGAGGAGATAGTGGAGGCAAGTCAAATTACGCTGATGAACAGAGGAATAAATGAGAACAGAGTAACATACTAGGTAAGCCAGATCAGTCAGTGGGTATGAAACAAAATATTTTTTCACAGAACATGAACATAACCTGCACACATAACCTGTTGGGGAAAGCCCAAGTGTATATGTATATAATAGAGCATTAGATACATTTGTGGCATGTAGAGCTACGAAAAGTGAATAAATAAATTGTTCCAACACGCCTTAAATTTCCGAAATTTAACTGTGGAAGAGAAGATGTTGCAGTGTGCAACATACGGTTGCTTCCACTGCTTCCCATTGTTTTCTTTGTTATGGTTTACCCCATATGTCAATCTGTTTTTCCCCTCCCAACTCTCCAGACTGTTCCCTGTCATTTCTGGTATCTCCTCCTCTTGAGCCTTGTCTGTCACTCGGCTGCCTCTCCCCTTTGCCTGGAAGGTTCCAGGAAAGGCATCGAGTGATAGGCTGAGGCCCCTGGGGTCCCTCCCTCCTCTTTTCTGGTTGGATCTCTGTTATTTCAATTATTGTTGTGTTCCCCCACCCCTTGTTCGGGATTGGAAGTTGTTTGTTACCACCCCCTGTTACGCCCCTTGTATAAAATGTGCTGCACAGCAGCATTTGGGGCTCTTGTTTGCTGGGTCGCCTTGGTTGAGGAGGTCCTTCCCGGGGCTCTAATAAACTGAGATTTACCCCCAGACCTGAGACTGCCTCCTTTTCTTCGCCTTCGTCTGCTGCCTGCCTGCATCCTTCAGAGGATAAGAGGGAAAAGAACCCACAGCAACAGCCTGAAGCCACTGAGCCGGTGACAGCTTGGGACAGAGGGCTGTGCTCTTTACTGCAGCTGTTCCCACAGCTAGCCGGGGACACTCCTGAGGATTCCCCGCAGAGAATCGGGCACAGCAACAAGAAGAGGGATCACAATGCTTGCATTTATGCTTTACTGAAGCAGTTTTGGAAAGCAAACTACACTAGATAGATCTTTCACAGAGTTCTTCTCATGTATTTTACCTTAGCTAATGTAGTTTGGTATGTAAACTGAAAAATCCCTAACCTGAAAAGTCTACCATATCTGACCTAATCAATTATGAGAGCTGAGAAGCTTTTGCAAAATGGCAAGCCCTACAAATTTTCTTTCACAAGACTGTGGTCTAATACTTTTCATCAGAATAGAGAAGCAAATTGGGACTGAGACATATCATTCAGGAGTGTTCCACTCCTGATCTTCACACCAGAGGTGATCACTTTGCTGCTGGATCTTACACACAAAGTTAAGGAACAGGGAAGGTAGAATAAATCTGACCTGCACACCAGGGCTTGTTTCAGGGCTCTTCTCCCTGTGGCCCTTCTGGATCTGCTGTAAACCTGATTTTCTGTCTATGAATGTTGTTCTCCTGCCACTAATCTCAGGGGAAGCTCTGATGTCATCCATAGCTGCTGTACTCTGCTGATGTTGTGGGGAAAATGAAGAATTCCATGGCATGATAATCTGGCCTTGGGTGTTTTTTCAATGCTGCGACCAACCTTGTAGTATCAACCCACTTTATGGGTCACAGGGAAGAAACTGTTGTTCAGAAAGATATCTGCAGAACTCTGATAAGAGAATAAAGAGGCCTGAAAACTTTCTATGTGCAGTCCTTATCATGGCAAGATACTCTACTACTGTGTAATGCTCTACTTCCCCTTTGATTCTTATTCATTCTCACCCCAGCTAAAAACATCCAGAAGGTGGGAATGAGTGTGACTCAGTCATGTGTCTTTTTCCCAGACTGGACCCTGTGCCCCTCTCTGGTTGTGCCAAAAAGTCTGAAGAAAAGGATAATGTGTCCATGATCCCTGCAAGTCAGGAGCATCACAAAAAGGGCATGGGACCAGAGTCTTCGGCTCTGTCTGCTGCTTTCTCCATATTTATGTTTTTTATCATTACTCAGTTCAGCCACACAAGGCAAATTGTGTTTAATAAATTAGCCTAATGGATTCAGCAAGTGGTTTGTGAGCAGGGTGCTTCCTCCAGTTAAGGAAAACATTTATATTCCCTCTCTCTTTGCTTTTCATGACAAAGAGGGTAAGCAGAGGGCAGGGTACAATGGGGAGGGGGGAGCAAGCCAGCCTGTCATCCCTGGGGCTGGGGACATCATCAGGGCCAGCCCCAGAAGGTTTGCAGGGAGCCTGAGGCGCCGCTGCCCTTTGTCTTGTCACCAGTGGCCAGGCAGCCCAGGGCTGAGGTACCTACCACAGCCTGCCTGGCAGGCAGCTCCCTCCCCTTCCCTGTGCTGCACATTAAACTCTTCCAAAGGGGCCTCTTTAACAGCTCCCCATGAAATAATAATTCATTATGTCACTAGGAGGGAAGAAAGGGAGTGTAAGTGTCTTGATGGGATTAGCGTAAACCCCCGCAGAGATGATTTAGGAGCCGTGATAATTCATTTAATAGGGGCCTGGGGTAAATTGCTAGACAGGGAAATGTAACTGAACCAGCTTAGAAAGGGCGCATTACAGGTCTGTATATGATAACTGGCTTCATTAGCAATATTTAAGAGATTTCATTTAAGAATGAGTCATAAAATGCAGAACTATTTCATCCACCTGGTTTGGTGGCCTTTAGCTTTACTCTGTCTGAATATTAAACTGGAAATGGCACTACAGCAACACATTTTGGAAACTGTTCTTTTGGCTGTTATTTGTATGGTTGGTTTAGCTTCTCATTTGTTAACCTTTTAAAATGAGTATCATTGAAGCGGCTAACGGTACACCCAGAACTCAGGGAGATGAGAAGGCTACAATGGCTGAGAGAAGACTGCTGCAAAACTTAGCAAAAACTCCAGGTTCCCACTGCTGTACACACACAAGGGTCCAGAAAGTGTCAGCAAACGGCAAATTCTTTCCATGAAGCTCAGTGTGCTAGCTCCTTTCCCACTGAGTATCTCTGATTTTACAACAGCTTGGAGGGGAGGAACAACAAGCATACATACAGACATAGTCAGAGGGACTTTGGGAAACCTACCAGCCTGTACCATGGAGCTGAAGTTTGCCTTGCATACTATTATTAGTAAATGTTGGGTTTGAGTTTGGAAAAGGATAGATAGATATAATAGTTTTCTTCCACTCACCAACATTTTAAAATTGGCAATCCTGAAAACAGTCTGCTGTTTTAAAAAACATACTCCAAATACATTTCAAGGATGGCCTACATAACTGACTAGGGTTTTCTATGCTGTATATGGGTAAATATTAAATGGGTAATATTTAAGGGGTAATTTCTCATAAAAATTAAAATTTATTCAAGAACATAAAGACCTTAATTCTGTATAGAGCCTTGCAACTTCATTAACTCCTCTCAGGTTGTGACACATAAACAATGGGAGAACTTGACCTGGCACTTACATGCTTTACATGTGTGTGAGGTGATGTCCATTATTCACACACAAGGAATTGTTCATTAAAACTATTGTAGAGTGTTTTATTCATCCTAAATAAAGGGGTTCTGTGCTTGTCAAGTAATGTTTCAGTAATATTTGTCACCAGTACTTATGATTATACTCATTATGATTTTAATCTTTTGGCCCAGTAGATGCATTTTAAGAGTCATGATGCATTTCAAGATTTGGGATAATATTTAACAAAAAATGAGTCATGAAAAAGCCTACAAGCTTTTTCAGTGCTTCCTTTTTATTATCACTGTTGATTTCTTTTAATCACAGAAAACAAAGCACATGCCCATATAAAGAAGCACCATCAAATAAGCTATCAAATAATTCTGTCATAAACATGTGTGCTACTTATTCTTCTGCTGAAACATCAAAATGAAACAGTGATATTTTAACCACTGCATAGGATTAGATTAAGATTTGATGATCATATTTTATCTGGGGTGTTGCCAGCTGAAGTGCATTGTAGTTCACTGTGCAAGCTACTATCACAGAAGACAAATAACTGAATTCTTTTAACCCTCAAACAAAGCATGTATGTATTAATAAACTCTTCTAATAGAAAAGGCAAGTAATTATATGCAAAACAATGCAGTAAGAAATATGGGGTTGTAAAAGATGAACCAGATTTTCTTTGGGTATTAAAATTTAACAAAATCTCTTGTTCTGTCTGTCTACCACAGAACTCCCAGTGATATTAGCACCCTTTCTTTCCAACTTCAAAATCCCACAATAAAGAGGTTGCACTTGATATACTATTGTAAACCACTTCGAAATATAGCAAGCAGTATCTTTATAAAAGGTAGCTAAAGATATTAATAACCATGACTGTCAAATGTAGGAATAAGACAAGTGTTTTAATAAATCTTCACTAATACTCCATACAAATATAAAAGAATGACTAGCTTTCTCTCCTTTCCTTTCCCTAGTGACCACTGCCCGTTATGACTTTGAATGATTCCCTCTAATGGAAGACAGCCAATACTGTCCATTATTCCAGATGGTCAGCTCGGCTGCAAAGTTCTGCTAATGCTTCTCAGCATTCAGACATAATTCATCAGGGTTTTTTTGGTGTGGATTTTTTTTCTGGTGGTTTGGTTTGGTTTGGTTTGGGTGTTTTTTTTTGTTTTGTGTTGTTTTGTTTGTTTGTTTGTGGTTTTGGGGTTTTTTTTTTTTGCTTTACGTGTATATCCAGTCCAAGAACCACCTCATAGCTGTCAGAAAAAAAATCTGGGCTGTCCTGCTGATCAGTTACAAAATCCATTTTGGTATTCATGTTAGAAAGTGAACAGTGGATTCCTGCTCATATTCCAGTTCATATTAAAAGAAATTCAAAATAGACCAACAGCTCTGTATTATCCAGTAAATAATACATTAGTCACTTGATTCTCCACCGCTAAGTGGTAACAGGTAAAAATATAAGCAGTCTTTGTGGGCACATTCTCAGCTAGGCTGTACCTACAAAATCACCCTGCTTGTTACCACAATCCACACTGAACACAAACAGGATTTGGTCCAGCATCTTCCATGTAGCAGATGTTGCTTTTTCATGTATTGGGGATATTTGACATGCTCTGTCCTGATTTCTGTAAAAGCAGTACAAATCATGCAAATATTTCATGCTCTAATCAGCAGAAAGTAGATAAGTACTGGCCTGTGCATGCAATTTACCAAAGCTCAACTAATTTTTCAGTTAGTAGATAATGGCTGGATATTAAAAAGTAATGCTCATCACTTCACACAAGCAGCATTTGCTTAGTGCTGTTCTCTGTTAATACAAAGAGGCATTAGCAGACACTTGTAAATTTTCCTATGTACAGCTTACATAAAAACTAATGACAGCAACAACAACAGACAACTACTTCCATTTAAAGGCACTGCACCTAGAATAAATATTCTAGGTGTCCTTGGGGACAAATATTTCAAGTGCTTAGATTCTGGTATGCCTTCTAGTGTTCTTTGCCTCTGAAAAATCATGCTACAAAAAGTGGGCTTACGCACTGCTTACATGATTTTCTGTAACAGGAAGCTTACAATGCTGAATTTCTGGCCTGAAAATTAAAATGATTTGATTAATTTTACAAATAGCTCTGTTAAAAACGGACTGGTAGTTTTGACACTGAATTATTTCAGGTTTTTATCTTTGCACAGGAATACAAATTGGGTTGATAACTGTGCAGTTCATTGCAACAATAACCACTATTTAATAAACATATTTTATTCCAGGCAATAAGATATTTCTAAATATTCAAGGAACATTCAGCTAGAAGGGCTCTAGTATTTCTTTTTTAATAAAATTGTTTTCAAGAGAAAAACTAGCTATACATTTGATCTGCTGACTTTTTCAGAAATTATTATCCGTAAAGCACTCTTGGTACTCTCGATAAAATAAAGTTTAACTTGTGTTTGAAACACACATTACAAATAGATGTATAGATGAACGAGATATTGAGAAAAGGAAGAGTACCGATTATGAATATTAAGATTTATATTAATCTATAAGCCTATTAAAGTACAGTAAAACCTGTCCTTCAGACCACCTTTTTAAAGATATCACCTCCCTGATGGGACCACTAAATTTCGGGCCAAATTATTTTCCCATAAAGAACAATGAAAAGAAAATGATTATATTAAGACTACTTCTACTATGGTTTCTTTTCATTGTTCCGCCAAAAATGATTCCAAACAGTAAAATAACATTGATTTTGACCTTGTTAATGAACCTGAGGAACTTCAAGGCGTACTTGACCATAGATTTCCCTTTAAACAGGAAAAAACTGACATGTAGTCATCATAATTTCATCAACTTTGGCAGAAGAGATGTAATTTTACTTATATTTTGGATAACCAGCTTGTCATGATATTGTTAATGCTCCACAGGGACAAAAGCATGGGGTTTTTCATCATACCAACACTCTTAAATGATTCTGTAATTTGTATCACGTTGATTAAGTCTTCTGAGAGTTAGGAATATTTTTAAAGGCTCTGCTGTACAGATTTATATACTATTATGGGATTAATTTAATTTTTCCAAGATGTCCATCTTTCCTATGGTTGGAACTTTCCAGAGGTGTCTCACTGGGACTTTCTCACTCACTTTAAGAGGCTACACCTCGTCTGTGTAAAGCACAGATGATCACAGTTTCCATTCATATTATGAGTCCTAGAGACTATAGGTCCCAGAGGGCAACAGCCTATTTTGATTTAAGCTGCTTTGCATAGACTGGAACCTCCAAACAATATCCCTGCCTGGTTTAGGAGATTTCAAATTATGGGCTGCAAAAAGCAGGTTGATCCACCACCAGACACAGTCTTTTTTGTATTTTTACATTTCTACCTCTACATATACACAATATCCAACGTGTTTCCAACTTATCTTTGCTACCAATTTTCCTAAGTGTTTTTATCAGTCAGTGTATTTACATGAAATCATAAAATATCCTGAGCTGGATGGAGCCCACAAGGATCATAAACCCCAACTCGTGGCCCTACATAGGACACCCCAAGAGTCACATCATGTGCCTGAGAGCATTGTCCAAATGCTTCTAGAAATCTGTCAGGCTTGGTGCTGTGACGACTGCCCTGGGAAGCCTCTTCCAGTGTCCGATCAACACTGGGTGAAGAGCCTTTTCCTGCTATCCAACCTAAACCTCATCTGGCACAGTTCCGTGCCATCTCCTTGCCCTGTCACCCCTCAGGAGGAAGTTGTATGTCTCCCCGCAGTCTCCCCTTATCCCTAGCCAAATTATCTCAGTCAGTCCTCATATGGCTTCCGGTCCAGGTCTTTCACCATCCTCAAAACCTTCCTTTGGATGCTCTCTAAAACCTGAATGTCCTTTTTATACTGTGGCACCAGAACTGCCCCAGCACTCGAGGTGAGTCTGCCCCAGAGCAGAGCAGAGCAGGACAATCCCCTCCCTTGCCCAGCTGATGCTGTCCCTGATGCCCCCAGGACACAGGTGGCCCTCCTGGCTGCCAGGGCACTGCTGGCTCATGTTCAACTTGCCACAGGTCCCTTTTCATGGAGTTTCTCTCCAGGCTCTTGCTCTCCAGTTTGTCCATACTTGCCCTGTCCCAGGCGCAGAATTCTTACTTCATGTGATGCATCCTAACCACTGCTGTCACTGGGAAGCATATATCTTGGCCCTTACAGCTATGATACTAACAACTTATTATGTTCTAAGTGGTTTTCTTTCTAAGGCAGTGAAAAAACACAGTTAAAAACCAAACAAGCAACATCTTCCAAACTTGGAATACACTTGAATAGTAATTTTTAAATTCTGTATATAACCTAAATTTTCCTGGAACTAAACTAGGCATTTCTAATGTTAGAAAGCAAACCCAGAATCAGACCATTAGGACTATTATGTTCCCATTTTCAGAGCTCTGGATAGTTTTGCTTGGAGTATATGTCTTTCTGTAATGGTACACAGGGACTTAAATGCATTTAGAGAAGAATTAGAGTTTTCACTCATCAGGATTTCTTTAGCCTCTCAGTAGTGCGACATGCCCTTCCCACCCAGGTCCTGATGTCATATTCAGAAGAGAAGATGCAAGGGAATTTTTCGAGCTGTACAGTTTTTGGTGCACTTTGAGTTGAAAGGCTCTGTATAGCCCAGCTGTCTCAATGGAAAAACCCTTACATCTGAACTGGTGGTTCTCAGAGGACCCTGTGCTGGTGACCCGTTCAGTCAAGACTGCCCCACTGTGACTGGACGTACCAAAGGTGGTTTCTGCACCTTGACTTATTTTCACTTGTCAACATGAGATACAATTAAATTATTATTCTGCCAAATGAGGCACAGTCCACCAAGCTGCCACTTGCCTTTAATCCAGTGCTTTTACTGGACTTGTTGTGCCCTATTGCCTTCAATTCACAAGCTATTCATTGTGAATGCTAATAGTATTGCTAGTAACTTGGCATTTGTGTTGGTAGTCCTGGAGCAAGAATGCTTCAAGTTAGTGTTGTCACTAGACAATTCCTACAAAAAAATCACAATACAGATCTGCAATTGTAGGAGTAGCTGTCTCATGGTTTGTTGATTCCCAGAGAGGCAGATCTTGACTCCTCTCCTCACTAGTCCTTTCTTCTCTCCCCCTTCTCCCTCTCACTCTTGCCACATGGTCCCACCACCTGCCTTGCACCATCTTATTTGCTCATCAGAACCTCCCTCCTTTTCTTTTAGCTCAGTCACCCAGCAGAAAATCACCTCCTTTTAGCTGCATTTGTTTTCTGCCAGGTTAGCACACTGAATCAGTTCTCGGAGGAGCCTGGGGAGGGTCAGTGTGCATGACAAGTGCCAGAAGTGCCTGGCTGGGAGCAGGGGGAAAGGAGAAGAGGAAACAGAATGGAAGTAGGACCTTCCCTTGCTGGTGGGTGTGGACTGCCTGATCCCACAGACTGAAGAAACTGAAAATATGAAGGCACTTTATAGGATCCAGTAACTGATTATATAGAATACTCACATTCCTTTGAGAATGTTCACACTCACTGGTAACCTTCATTAAGTCACATTATTAACTCTTCTAATCACAGCTTTTATTACTAAAGAGAATAGCTGCAACTTACAGTTAGCAGACCGGTGCTAACAAAACAGAGAGGTAAGAAAAACAAAGATTAATAAAAAAAGCTGATTCACTGAAATTAAACTCTGCAATTTAGGTCTTCCATGCCCAGACTTTAATTTACACCATGACACTTCGTTGTGTGAAAATGGCCAGTAGAGCCAAGACTGTGTTCCTGCTTCAACCCACCTTTCTGTAATGGGTGTTTTGGCAGAGTAATTTGGCAGCCTTGCTACTGTAGTACTTGAAAGGCTGTTTTTTTTCTTGTGCTTTTTACACACCAGTACCCCTTTTTGTTCAAATGAGATTTTCTCAAAGCCTGTAATAATTTAAACCAACCCTCAACTCATATTTGTCCAAACACATATTTTAATATAATGTTTAAAATGTTTGTGTAGGCATGTTAATACCCATCATGTATTTGGGATAAAAAGCAAATAATAATTTTAATATTGTTTCATTACTTGTATTTGATGTGTGACACAAATTCATGACTGGTTGATGAACAAACGTCAGTGCGGCACAACTATTTCTGTTACAGAGCAATCAGTGTCTCAATAAGAGTTTGTTAAAGCCAGGGTTTAATTGTTTTTCCTTCCTCAACAGTTCAGTGAACTAAATGCAATTTATTGTCTTCTCACTTTTTTCTCATTCCTCCTGAAACTTCCCAGTGTTTTCCTTGCTGCATCTGTACTGGAAGCCATGAATATCTCTTTACTATTATCATCTCTACAGAATGATAGATGCACTTGGATGATTTATATATAAATAAAACAAAAACTCTTTGCCCAGAGGAGCCTACAATCAACTGTTTGAGTGCTGCAATTGCTATCACGTGGGCGGGATTGCTGTGTCCATGTGTTATCAACTTGAAAATTGTGGCTGAAAGCTTTAATTCTGCAGTCAGCTCTGCTAGTGAGGAATAGATTCAGGCCCCAGTCCTGCAGTTGGCGTTGCTGGCCAGCAGCCCAGCGCCTTTGTGAAGCCTGGCAGCGGGCATCACCAGCAGAGAGGACGACGCAGTGAGGTCCTTCACAATTGGATTTTGCTTGTTAGTGCTACAAATCAACCCATCTTCTTTTCCCCTGCTCTTTTTCTGCAGGAAGGGCTCTAAATCCTCATACCTAGTGGCCCGTTCCTGTTTGTGGGGAAGACACAGGCCTTTTTTTTGGGCAACACTATTCAGAATTCCTTGGTGCAAAACACTCTGACTGGCATGTTTTGCTGCTAATTGTGCAGTCCTTGTTCAGGCAAAATTCCTGCTATCTCCTCTGGGCATTTTGCCCAAGCAGGGAAACAGGATCCATTTTACAACAGTCTGTAAAAATGAGCATCTTCCTGTTCTAACCTGTTTCAAATAGTTCATTGGCTATGAACAGTGAATCTATATAGTTAAAAGATATTAACTGGCAGATTTTAGGTAATTAAAATAAAAAATATCAATATTACATACAGTTAAGAAAAACTATCCCTTGATTTATGAGTCTTTGCTGATATATTGAACAGTATTGCCCAATATACACGGTACGTATTGTAGTAATTACATATAGCAGCGTTGTATGGCTTTTTGAAATAGCAAAATGTAAAATATGTATTTAAAGCTTTTGGTCACCTATTGGGAGCTATGTTAATTATGATTTGTGAATTATTTTCTGCATGAAATCACAATCTTTACAATAACAATATATAGATTATGAACTTCTCAGAAAACCTAATGCCTGTGGGTGATATTTTGGTTGTTTAAGTACTGTCATTCTGGCAGAGCATTAATTTAGATTTTCATGCTCTAGTCAGCACCTTGGATGTCCTTAGAGTTTTACACTTGGATTAAAAATACATTGAATTCATCAAGCATATTGTTAGCAAAATGAACTTGGGACTTCCCTGTTGCAAATGCAGTTTTATGATTTTCTGACTCTAAATGACCTAAGAGAAAACCAGGAATGTTTGTAATTTCGCAGTATAAACCTTTTCTCCCTAGCCTTGTGCAGTTTTGAATTTCTGAAATAAACTGTGTGTAAATAGCTACTGGACTGGTTTCAATATTGAAAATTGATCCTATTCGTTCTCCAAATATGTCAATAGCAAAGCCACCACTTCCTGGAAATCATTAACCAGAGTAGATCAAATCTGCAGCTGGTTCAATCCCAGATATGGATATAGGAAACATTTCTAAATGAATCTACAGAAAGTTCAAAGCTCACAAACCCGAGGTCTGTCAGCTGTACACAAAAAAATCCTAGCTACAAGCAGGGAAAGATCAGGATGCAAGAGAAATAAGGAGAATTTGCACCAAAGAACATTCTATTGTGGTACAAAAGAAATAAATCTTATGTGTATGAAAATCATAAGCTTTAAGATTTGGAGAGAGTTGTGCAATTGACAATCAAATGGAGCTTAAAGGAAATTATGAGGTTTTACAGTAAAGTCCTGAAATAAAGAAAGTAATATTTTACAGCAAAAAATTGCAAATGTCAAGATTAAATCGTAAGACTTTGCACCATTGAGCCACTAGCTAGCTCTATAGCTTCTTCAGCTTTTAACACAGGGAAAGACCAACTTTCATGGTCAATAAAACTTAAGAACTTTAGAAATACATTTAGCGAGATAAATCATGTATTTGTGACTTTTTCTCTTTCAATAGCTAATTATGGGAAAAAAATGAATACGTGAACTCTGTGGTTGTTAACTTATTCTTGCATTTGTTTTCAGGCTAATGTTTTAATCACTTTTGTTTGTTCCAAGGAAATTAAACTAATTTCTCCATTTAAAAAGAGGTGATGGCTGTAAATGAAGAGAATACTATGGTTTTTCGTCTGTCTTACTGCAGTAATGAGACCTTGAGTAGATATATCTTGGAATGAGCAAGCCAAACCAGATTCAGAAGTGGAAAATCCAGAGCTCAAATACCTAAACTGCTTCCTCCAATCCAAAGCTGGACAGGTGGCGGCCCAGATTGAATCAGTAGTTGTGGGAATGATTTGATTCACAAACAGGGTTATAAAATTTTATATGGAGATGCCAGTGAAAGTCACAAGATCATAGAGCAAAAGACCTTATTCACATAAATTACCCAAATGGCTATGAAGCATAAAGGAAATAAATTGAACAATATTGCCTTTACTTAGCTTACACGCATATGGTATGTAGCTTCACATGATATACATGATAACAATGGGCATATTTGTGAATCCATAGAACAGTATTGATATATACCCCTTCAATAATTCAAAGAATGAAACAGTTGCCTGTTCTGAGGTTTATGAATTCACACATATGGGTTATGTATTTTACTGCATAAAGAAGGCTTTTTAGCTCAGAAACTTGTCTCTTTCCTTATGCAGTATCAACTGGTCTAATATAGTGTATTAACTTTGCTTACAAGCCTTACTTCTTTTATTACAGACACAATCACATGTACACATTGGGCATCTTTATATGGAATTAATTTTGGTAAGTTGGGGGCGTTCAAAGCGGGATATGAATTTCTGCAGGGGGAGCCTCTGCTGGTACCTGGCAGTACAGCACAAATGGTTCACATCTGGCATGAAAACAAATTTTGTTATAACTAGCTCCATACCTGTACCATATGTAAATACATATAACAGCAAAATATTTCCAGCCCTGTCTACCCAGCTGATGCATTGATCTCGGTGGATTCTGAGATATAAACTTCAATTTGGCCCCCAGTCACTTAGTGGACACTGCCACCAGCAGCTCTGACACTGGGTTATTTGTTGTTGCTGTTTGCTGTCCCTGTTTGCACATTAATCCAGTGACAATTAGGTGTCAGCGAGCGTTGTTTCTGCTCGCTGATAGCCTTGGGCTCTGCGCTTGAAGCCCTAATCAGGAGTGTAAACTCTGCTATATTTCAATTTGGAGAAGCGCTCTTCCGCTAAGAGGCCCCTGGCACTGCGATAAATAAAACGCCTATTTACTCTATTGCCACACTTAGACATCTAATGCACTTACTACCGGCCCCCTAATCATGGCCCACAGTTAAATCCGCCTATAAATCACTCCATTCTCATCCTGCAGATTAGTGAAGCCATTTTCCCCAAACCCCACAATGAGCACTGTTTCCTTTTCTTGTTAGTCAAAAGCGAGATGATTTTTATTAGGTTAAAGACAAGCTCACAGATGGTAAATGGTGTGGAGGGAAATAACATGAAGAGTCCTGCGGCCTAGTGGGGATGGCAGGTGGGACAGGGCGGGCCGTGACTCTGGTAGGCATCATCCCACCCTAGTCCATCACACCCCCAGTAGTGCCTCATCCCACAGCTCCAGACCCAGGCGACATCTCTCCACACACTGCACAAAAAGGCAGCAGCTCACAGGTGTGACGAATGTGTCTGGCTTCAGCAGCCACCAGTGCAGGCAGAGGGGAAAGGGGTTTGTGGGGTATCTTCCCATTTTGTATCACCTGCTGCTGGGTTTGTCTGCAGATGCTTCTGGATGTACATAAATGGGGCTGGCACAGAATAAGGTCTGGAGAAATAAGCACGTACCATTGATGCAGTCCCACCAGGAACAGTCCAGCTTTATCCTCTATGGCACTGCTACTCACAGTGGGAGCAAACACACAGTAATGCAGAGCATTTAATACAAACTGCTTGGATCTCCTTAAAAACAGAACCCTCTCTCAAACCTTCTTTATATGCCTTCAGGTAAGTAGCACTACCTTGTGTGCAGCTGTTTTAGCATAGCCAGGCATTTAATGTAACTGTAATTCATAATACAATATATGTTGCATTTTTTCTTCAGTGGCTGGTAAGGAAGAGATTCCAGGTTTTTAAAAATAGGTTCATTATTCTCAACAATTCACTGAATAATTTCTGTGAAAAATTTCCAGTCTTATTAAGGTGAAATTTGTTGCAAATATCAGATATTTTAAATTCTGCCTCGGTTAATTGGTTGCATAGGTCATGCACTTGTCTGCATATCTTTGATTGAAAGAGCACTATGCGGAGATATCAGATTTTCTGTACAATAATCATAATAAATTCAAAATTCTTTATCGTAAATATTCTGTGACATTTGCTCTAAGTTTTGGCTCTAGGTTCTGATAGCAGACCCCTGCGTTAGGAGGACCACAGAAAGCAAGCAAAACAGAGAAGCAAAGCACAGCCTGATCAAAAGCCTCCAAGTGAATCACAGAAATCATTGGGGGATGCTTTTATTTTTACAGCATTAGTCTGTTACCCTTGGTACATGGCAGAATTGCGTCCCCTTTCTGGGTAGGAAAGCTTTCACATTACACGTTCATGCAAAGGCCATCCAGAGGGATGACAGAGATTTACATCACCCGTGGAACATGATTTACCTCATATGTGGACAAGCACCCATATGGGCCGTTGAGGGGGAAGTGGCAGCTGTCATTGTGTGGAAGCACACACTGCCATAGGTTCTGCAAATTGACCCTCCAACACTCGCTCTCAACATCCACAGGGATAAAATTCAGCCCCTTTTCTCAGCCTTCTCTCCCTACTCCTTACTTTTCAGGTTCTAAACAGGATGGATTGCAGTGAAGAGCTCCCTGTAATCTCTCTTTAACCATTTCCATATGACAACTGCTTTGGATCCCCACAGCCGAATGAAAAGGCCAGAAGCCTTGGCTCTGCTGGGGGGTGGGTGCCCCTGGGGAAACATATGTAAACAAAGCCCAGCTCTGTAGCCTTTTGCACCTCTCTCTCTTTTCCCATTCTTGCTTGGATCTCAGGTGGAATTAAAGGGATTAAAGCTGAGCGTAAATGAGGCGAGTGTGTAAAATGACTCCTTTCTGAACCAAACGGCATGTTCCGTGCTGAGGAAATGAGATGCCCATTTAAATCTCATCCATCCACCGCCTGTGGCCACCACCATGTACCTGCCTACTTAGCCCAAGGGTTAATTAATTGAGGCTTCAATGCACTATTGCAAGAGCATTATTGCATTTGATACTCTACATCTGTGATTTAAAACTCTTTCAGTCCCTTGTCAGCAAGGGAGGGTTTTAACTAGGAAATTAGCATTCAGATAAGGGTACGGTCTATTTGCTTCTGAAAGGAAGGAAATATTAAGGATGCTGGTGCACAAACCAAGCTGTAATATCCTGTCCCATCCTAGAAAGGGCTCTTGGGCCCCACTTCCCAAGGGGACACTCTGTACAAAGGGAATAGAACATAGAAAAAAGGAATTACAATTTTCAGTGGAAATATCATAAAGTAGAAAACAGACAACCAATTGTGGTTTATTTTCATAAACTTCTCCTTATTCCATGGTAATTATATGTTTCCTGTCTTGACACCTGGCTTATTTTAAATACCCTATCATCCAACCAGCTTATATCCATACTATATTTCAGTCTTCTCATGAAGTTTGGATATTAATATTACTCCCCATCTAGTTAAGAAGATTTTAGTAATAACTTTTATTTTCTCTAAATAAGCAGAAAAATAATCATTCCTTGCCTTCACATAATGTCATTGCATTATACTCAACGGCATGTGTGTGTAATCCCCAGTCATTGAAATGAAACACACATTTTCCAGCAATAAAACACAATAGTTTGGGCTATGAAGTGACAAAGGAAGTATCCAACTGAAACAGCAGGAAGAATTAAAGGTAGAAGGAATGCAGTTTGCCCAGCCTTGAGTCTAGTTACCAAACCTCTAAACTGTGAGAAAAGTAAGAGCCATACATGAGCTACGGCAATTGACACAGTAGGTCACCTTGCTGCAAGTTTCTCATTGTAAGAGGACTGCTTCAGTCCTGTCTCTTTTGGAAAGGGCCACTTGCACAAGGAGAATTTCAGAAATAGGTCCTAATCGGTTTAATCTAGAACCACGCCAAAATCACAGCATGCTCCTGCTCTGCCTCTCCAGTCCAGAGATAAAAACCTAGGAATGGATTTGGCCAAACAAGAGGCCTGAAGTGAGATGGACAGCCACAACTACCCACACCAGGGGATGGTCCATAAGGCATTGTGCCGTGGAAAGATGGAGTTACACGACTCAGCAGGGTGTCCCACCAAATAACTGCCGTTTGCTGGTGTTGCAATGATTGATCTATTTTGAAGAGTGCATTCCCGCTCCAGGATGTCACATCATTTTGTTGAAAATAAAGGTCACAACTATGCCCTCTTCTTCCGCTCTCCCTGGGGAATTGGTGTGGCCGTGCAACATTCAGTGTGCCTGCACTGGCTGTCACTGGAGCATGTCACAGGAGGAAGCACAGCAGCTGTATGTCTGAGCACAGCAACAGTTGCATGGATATCTAAAACAGGAAGTACAGATTAACTTGTCCAGTTGAAACTACAGGGGGAATTTAGGAAGACAGAATGCAATCAGCCAGGACACTGAGGTTAACACAGTTAATCTTGTGGAAAGTGCAATGGGACCTTTAATAACTGCAACTGGTCAAGGCCTCAGTTTTATGTCTCATCCCAAAGATGGCACTTCCCAGTGTTTGGTGGTGCTGTTGTGGCTGGAGGAGGGGAATAGTGCCACCTACTGCAGCAGTATCATCTCTCATAACACCTGGGTTTACCTGAAAAGTGTCACCAGCATCCTGGATCGTCTGAAAAAAATAGAGTGCTAATTAGAGTTTTTACTGGTTTTCATTAATAGGTGGTTTGTTCTTCCTTAGGACCCCCTTTCGTCTATTAGCTAGGATGTCTGACCTTGGCAAGCAGAGTTAGTTGGGGGATGGCCAAGCACTGTCTCTGAGGGCTAATCTATTATCCCACCAGGCATGGGGATGGGAGCAACTGGTGCTCTTTTTGACCAAGTCGTGTCACATTTGTTTGAGCTTCTTGACAGACAGCTCTTGAGTACTTCACAGGGCTAATTGTCATCGACTTAAGAAGCTTGTTAGATGTTTGCACAAAGGTTTTTATCCTTTCAACAATTAATCTTTGAACTACAGAGCTTAATAAGGCACTATGAACTTCGCTGTGGTATTTTAACAAAGCACTGAGACTGCTGTATGCAGTTCAGGTTTATGAACAATGACACAGGACTTTATTTAGCAGGAGGCAATCTATCCACTCTAAATCAAATATCTCTAAGCCAGCCTCAGAACGGTGGTGGGCATAAATCAATGTGTTGTCAAGCAGGCCATATCTAGTCTTTAAGACATATGTCTGTTCTGTATCTTTCTTTGATCCGTGGGGCATACACACTTTTTTACTACAAAGAGCATTTCATGAGCCCAGGTTTCTTAGTAATCACTGTACTCCTGGAATAGCTCTTTGAAGCAGGACTATCTTTAAAATTCTATAAATATGTGCATATTTTCTGATACCCACTGGTAGTTCTGATATTCTACTCACAGTGCAGAGGGTACCTGCACAAATGTTTTGATATGAGGCATATTGCAGAAGGCTTGAAAGCAACAGGAACATTGTATACTTACTCTCCTCAGATGCAGAGAAGATGCAAGCTCCTGTGTGTGCACTATATATTTGTTGCAGAGGTTGAAAAGAAGATATCATGATTAAAAACAGAGGTGTGATTCCAAAAATGAGGAGGAAGTCCCACAAGAGCTTAAATATGCTCTCAATTCTGACAGAAAAAGAGAGAACCTTGAGGAAGCCAGTGTTATATGACTGCATGTTTATATAGAGTGTGATTAACAGAGAAGAAACTAAAATAGGTTATCAGATGAAGGTCTACAGCCTGTGGCTTAATCAAGCACAGGGCAGAGAGGAAAGTACCTAATACTCCAGAGATGAAATGGTTTCATGAGAGCCACACCCCTGAAGTTGCCTTTTTAGAAAGTGTAATAGGACTTTTTCAGTTTCATAAAGTATCTTGATAACTGGAAAGTGCCAGTTAATGGTACAATGTTCCAACTATGAATTTTACAAAGATTAATCTACCCCTTTAGGATCCATAGGAGCCAATCAAAAGCTGCCCAGTCTTTGATGTTTTACAGTCTCTGTGGGCAAAAAGCTCAGCTGAAACTACCGTTCAACATCCTAAACTGTCATCTTCATCTTCTTCTAGCATAAAAATACATATTTTTCCC
>WAAE01000593.1:4573-47345 GCA_013400495.1 Nicator chloris
CCCCGGCCTCCCGACCCGCGCGCTAGCCACCGCCCCGCCCCCTTATCTGCATACCCACAGCCACCTCATCTGCATAACCGCACCCATCCGCGCATGCCCCGCCCGCCCCGGTCCCGGTCACGGTCCCGGTCACGGTCCCGATCGCGGTGGCCCGCGGTGATACCTTCGGGCCGGTACTGCGCGATGATGGTCACCGTCTGCCCCGCCCGCTTCAGCGCCGCCGCCGCCTGTTCGTGGGTGGCGTTTCGAAGGTTCACGCCGTTCACCTGCCGGGAGAGAGCGTCGCTGAACCAGACCCATGCGGGCACGAATCGAGGGGGTCTGCCCTGCGCCTCGGCCCCGCTGCCCCGGCACCCACGGTACACACGGTATCCACACTCTCAGAGCCTCATCACTCTGCCACTGCACCCCCAGGACAACACCTGGTACTGCCACTCCCAGTACCGGCATCCCCGGTACCTGCCCCCGGCTAGCCCAGGCACCAGGGCTGCCCCCAGCCCAGGCACCCCGGGGCCGTGCCAACACACCGGCACCCGGGATGAATCCCACAGAACTGTGCTTCGGGTGGCAGGGGACAGGTGCCCACCCGGGGCTGTGGGTGGCCATGAAGGGGCAGTGGTGCCCCACCAACTCACCGAAAGGATACGGTCTCCCCTCCGCAGCTCCCCGCTGAGATCAGCAGGGCCTCCAGCCAGGATGAAGGACACAAAGATCCCCTCGCCATCTTCCCCTCCAACAATGTTGAAGCCCAGGCCAGTGGAGCCTTTGTGCAGGATGATTTTCCGGGGCTCCCTGGAAGGACACACAAGGGACAGGGCGACATCAGGGGTGAGGAGCAGCAAAGCAGGTGACAGGCTTTTCAGTGCTCAGGGTTCGTGGCACATGGGTGGGGCCACGGGAGTCACCCGAGTGCAGCCTGATGTGACTCAGCCCTCAGCACTGTGGAGACGGATAAGCCAGCAGAGGTGGCAGGCGGTGTGACATGAGACACAGCACGGACAGAGACAGAGCATCCACCGTGAAATGGCACATAGAAACACTGAGCTGCATGGCGGAATCAGATGCCATGAGCCAGGAGAGTGGGATCAAGCCCCTCCACAGCATGGCAAACGTGCCTATAACCCCATGCACCCCTCCAATGCCACAGACTCTGCACATTTCACCAGAAGTCCTGTATTTTTTGATGATTTAGTTCTATCACAGCTCAAACAATAGGCAGGCAAAAGCAAGAAGATGGCCTGGCATCACAAAACTCCTGCATCAATTTTTGTCTGGGAGAAAAAAACAATGTGATGGGAACAACGGCAGTTCCTAGCTCAAGCTCTGGATTGAAATAAGGAATAAATGATGCCAGACAATTAGCACAGGCTGGTGGTGATTGTCAGCTAACATGATACTGGAGACCACCAGTGCATCTGCTGGGGCTGGATCCTGGGCACTTCCTTGGGTACCACAAGGACCAAGGGCCTGACATTGAGCTCAGCAGCCTGATCAACCCCTCACCTGCCAGGTATCAGAGGGAAATCTCTGGGTTGTGTTTGCAGAGATGCTGGAGCCCAGGCATGGCATTGCATGAGGGCACTCTAAAATGCTGGCAGACTTGTGCTAAGAGGACTCTGGGGCACTAGGAGTTGGGGGGGCTGGAACACACCAGAACCAGGAGATCAGAAAAACCATGAAAATGCTCTGTCAAAAGATGCTCAACCCCAAGTCCTCAAGATGTTATCAGTGCTTGGTTTAGGGACAGTTGTGAGGGGGCAGGGAGCACTGCAGCCATCAGTCCCTCTGCAGCAAAGCTGTGCCTAGGGCTAGAGTTCTCTCAAGGGAAGAAATAGGCCAGGTTTCTGGGTCTGCAAACCCTGCCTCCAACCAGGAGATGAATTTGCTCTGCCCCTTGGGTTTTGCTGCTGCCCAAGCAGTGTGCAGGAAGCACAACCTCAACTCAATGTAGGGGGAAGAATCTCCAGTGCCTGTGAGGACCAGACAGTTTGGTGGAAGGTAAAGAGACCCTACAAGAATGAGGAGAGGAAATGAAGCCCCAGACAGGTACATCACAGGTCTCAGTCATGACATGCACTCTTGGCTTTCATCCTCCTCACAGGAGGAGTGATACGGCGGATCCTCCAGGCAGATCCCACGCTGAGTGTCGCAGTGTTAACACTGAGACCTCGACACAGAGCAGCTGAGGGGATCCTGTGGAGCTGTGCTGGGTCTGGGTTGCAGTGGTGGAGCTCACTGGAAAACAGATTCTTTGGTTCCCAGCCCTTGGTGCTGCAGGACATGAGGGTCACTGGAGCCACATCCACATCTAAGCAGCACTGGTCCCCATGGGAGAGGCTGGACACTGGACCTCTGCTTTCCCTAAGGAATGGCTGGCAAGAGCCTCATGAGAGACAGCTTCTTTTTCAGGGCAGCTGCTGCCTTCCCCCACACCAGTAAGCTGCATTTGGATCACACTGGTCCCAGTGCACAATCTTGGTGCCAACAGACCTGCAGCGATGACACTGCACACAAGGCTTTCAGCACTGTCCTGGGAAGCATGAGGGAAGTGCTGGGCCCACTGCAGGCTGTGGATCTGTTGGGTAGCAAGGGGCTGTGTCTGGGCACACGGGCCCAGTGGTGCCAGCTTTCCTGTAGTGGGGCCCTCCACAAGGCAGCACTATCCTCTAGTGGCCACCAGCACGTGCTGCACCAGGGCCACTGCTGAACCATCGCTGTGCCATTGCCACTGCCAAGCCACTACTGGGCCACTGCCAAGCCATCGCTATGCCACTGGCACTGGCAAGTCCCTGCTGAGCCACTGGAAAGCCCTGACCATACCACTGCCACTGCCAAGCCACTGCTGAGCCACTGCTGAGCCACTGCTGAGCCATCACTGTGCCACTGCCACTGCCAAGCCAACACTGAGCCACTGGAAAGCCCTGACCATACCACTGCCACTGCCAAGCCAACACTGAGCCCTCACTGTGCCATTGCCACTAGCTGTGGCCAGCCTAAGCTGGGTTGCACGTGTGAGAAGAATTTTGGCACGTGTGAGAAGCGATATCCTGGTGGGACCAGGGTCTCTGGTGTGTTTTCCAAAGATTGGGACTCAATCCCTTCTGTGGTGCACTGTAATGGCAGACAGCACTGCTCCTGCCTGTGGCATCATCCCCCAGTGCCCTGACAGCACAGAAGTTGCTACACCTGGTGAGGATGCAGTGCCAGAAACAGGCTCTAGAACTGGCATCGATGGTGCTGAGACCAGCGGGAGAAGTGGGGTGCAGGTGGAAGGCAGTGTTGCACAGGTCATGGCGTGCAGAGACATCCAGCTGTGGCTGAGCACCAAGAAGTGAGAAAGCCCCATGACAAAGATGAATGCAGACACTCTCCAGGAGGATGGCAGACCTGACAGCAGATGGCAACTCAGGGTCTCCCACTCCAGCATCTGCACTGCAGAATGGGAGAATCATGGACAAAGCTATTCCATCTTCCACTGTAGACACACTCCCAAAACCAGCCTGCAACCTTGTTACAAACAGCAGAGCCAGCCCTAAGCTTAAGTCGAATGATTTCTAAAATCAGCCTAAGCCCTACAGTCCTGGCCCTGGGGATAGCATTCAGAGCACTGGCCCCAAGGCTGTGACAAGAAGAGAGTGAGTTGTAAGAATCAGCTAGTAGAGCAGGACTTTCCAGGTCTCGCTCTCCCACCCTCAGCTTGAGGCTTTGGAGAAGTTTTATACTGCATTTAGGCTCAGAGCAATGTTTTCTTTGTGCTCCTCTTTATTTCCTGGCTTCAGGAAACAAACCTATTCATGCAGCATAAAGGATTCTGCTGGGGCAGAGGGGGCTGTGCCAGGGCTGGACAGGAGTATGGCAGTCTGAAATTGCACCTGAGTGCAGGTGGTTTGGGATGCCAGTCTCGGAGCGTGGGAGGGGTTCCCCTTGTTTGCAAGGCTGTGCTCCCCCTGGCCCTTCACCCCTGGCACAGCTCCACCTGGGGCCATCCTGGGAGCCTGTGGCATTGCTGGATGACACCATAAGGGCAAGAACACCTTCTATTCCAGGTATTGTAAAATAAACAAGAGAAAGAAGCTGAAATGCAGTTGTGTAAGGATTGTGAGCGAGTAGGAGAGGGAATGGAGAGGGAGTGAATGCAGCAAGCCAGGGACTGACACAGCAGGGCTGGTCTCAGGGGGTGAGCACAGAGCTCATTATGGGGACCTCAAGCATTGCACCATGCACCTACAAATGGCCTTTTGAGGCTCTGCACTGGCAGTGGGGATGATGTCAAGGACCAGAGATGGAAAGTGAGGGAATGAGAAGGAGCATGATAGGGATGCTCATGCCTGGTACTCACCTGGTGAAGTCATCATCTCCGATCATGTGCCGAGGGATAGGTGAGTACCGGGATGGAGTCACCTGGGGAGGGATGGGATAGGCAGGCTTGCTCTCAACGCTGCCCAGGTAGCCCAGACTGGAATTATGGCTTATGTGGTTGTCAGCCAAGGCTGAGAAGGCTGCAGGGGAGAAGAAGGTCATCAGGAGCAGAAATCCATACACAACGAGGACATGGAGACCAGCCCAGCCCTGCTGCCCACCCCAACACGCTCAGGTGCCCCACAGCCCCGCGTGCCCAGCCAGCGGCCAGCGGCGTACGTACTGCTGGCGTAGTCGGGGGGCGCGTACATGTCGTTGAGGTGGATGTTGCCAGGCTTGGCCACTTTGAGGTACACCATGTCAGAGGTGTTCTTCAGGGCAGCCACTGCCTCCTCGTGCCGCACGTCCTGCAGGTTTGTGTTATTCACCTGCCAGAGGGAAAGGGCTGGGTGACACGGCTGAGCAGGAGGGCAGGGACCAGTGCAGCCCTGCGGGAGTGGTTTTCCATAGGGGAGGTGCCAGAGTAGCTCCAGAGGCATGGTCCCATCGCCTTGGGTTTGGCCCTCCTGCCTGCAGCCATTACTGTGCCTGCTCTCCCACAGCAACATCCCAGCAGGAGCCCCAAGGGAGAGGGGTGAAGGTGCTGACAGGATGGGTGCTGGGGTTCAGGATCAACACTGCATCACAGTGGAACCTGTTCAGCTTCACCTCACAGCTGGCTATGGCCACGGGGCTTACCGCAAGCAGCCGGTCCCCGATCTGCAGGCGCCCGTCCTTTTGGGCAGCACCTCCCTCGATGATCTTGGTGATGTAGATGCTGTTGTCCCCAGGGATGTGCTGGTTCCCGATGCCCCCTGCAATGCTGAACCCCAGGCCTGAGGGAGAGTGAGAATGCAGGTGAGGGACAGACAGATAGACCGAGTTGGCATCACAGCCCCTGTGCCTCACCGGGCTTTGCACCCTGCCCAAATTCAGCAGGCAATGGGCCACCTTGCTCCTTCCTGGGGCCAGGCTGGCCACCATGCACTGCACTGTGGGTCTGTCTCATACCCTGTGCCCCACAGCATTCCACGCTGCTGGCCACCCTGTAGCATCCTGCACTGCTGCGGTGCCACCTTGCATCCCACATCCCCTGTGAGGCTGCCCCATATCTCATGACCAAAGGGTCACCCCACACTGTCCTATGGGGCAGTGGGGCACCCTGGCCAAGCCAGCAGAGTGAGGGGTTCACCTTTGGGGCCCTTCATCAGGTTGACCTCCATGATGGTCTCTGGCGGGGGCTGCCGGCGGCGCACCACAAGCCGCACCACGGGGCCTGCTTCCTTCAGGGCCTCCACAGCTTTGCTGTGCACAACCTCAGAGACGTCCACGTCGTTCACCCGCAGCACGCAGTCGTTCACCCTGTGGGCACAGGATGGCCCTGAGCATCCCTGGGGAACTACCAGCCCATGCCACCCTCCTCTGGTCACCTCTGCCACCCTCGTCCAGCCACACGTTGCTCAAGCTGGCCAGATCATGCCCTGCTGGGGTGAGATAGGGGTCCCTCCCAAAGCAGGGGAGAATGGAGCTGGTCCCTACAGTGCAACCCTGATGGAGATGTGAGATGAGAAGGAAGGCTGGATCCCTGCCCTGGGCCGTAGTGGGATGGATGGGAGCAGAAGCCTGATAGAGGGAGGGGAGGATGGATGGCTACAGACAGGAGGCTGGTGACCGGAGATGGTGGACATCCCTGTCCTGAGGGGATCTGGCTGTGGGAAAGAGAC
Organism: Nicator chloris; assembly: GCA_013400495.1. NCBI lineage: Eukaryota > Metazoa > Chordata > Aves > Passeriformes > Pycnonotidae > Nicator > Nicator chloris. The sequence goes on from WAAE01000593.1 coordinate 10,696, forward strand.
ACAGGGAGGCCAGGGACCATGTTGGGAAAAAGGGTTAGGCCTAAAGAGTCCATGCAAAGATCCTGGGTGACATCCTGAGCCTGGCTGCTCCCCCAGCCCTGTACTCACCCTAGACGGCCATCCATGGCTGCTGCTCCCCCGGGGATGATCTTGGTGATGAAGATACCCGGGTCATCTGGAACATGGGGGTTGTCGATGCCTCCCGCTATGCTGAAGCCGAGGCCGGAGTTACCCTGTGGGAAATCAAACGCCGCGTCTTTCCCCCACGGGCAACTGCCTGCTGCCAGCCCTCCTTAAATGGCTCCCCCCAGCCACGGGACTGCCTGGGCACAGGAGCCCTTACAGCATCTATCACACCCCGGGGTGCCCGGCTCAGGGGGCAGAGGGATGCTGGCTGGAGAAGAGGCTGGTGTTCCTCAGCTGAGTGCTCGGCGTGGCAGCGTGGAGCACTGAACAGATGGAGTGGGAGAGTGGGAGCCGCTGAGGACCTCCCTCACCACCACGTCTCCACGGAGAGACTAAGGCAGGCGGGGAGCTGGGGGAAGAGGAGGTGGTCCCTGGTGGAGAAAACCTCCCCTTGCTGGCTGCTCCCCAGGAGGAGACACTGATGCCGCAGCCAGCGGGGATTGTGCCAGTCAGCAGCATCCCACTCCTGCCCCTCTGCACCCTGGGATGTAGCCCTGGCACAGAGCCAAGCTGGGGACCAGCAACGTTGATGCCAAAATTTACAGGTTTGGGTGGAGGTGGCTATCAGGATGGAGTGGGCTCTCTGGTTCCTTCTCCGTTTCCCTCACAGACATGCTTGGAGCATCACCTGAGCTTCTCCTGCTGAATTTGCCTGGGGGGTATGCAGAGACCACAGCTCATCTCCAGGCCATTCCCCCAGCATCTCAGGATTGAGTGGCTGTGGCCCTGTGCTGCCTCTCCCACTTGCAGGATCCTCATTAGTGACACACACACAGGCGCTGCTTCCGGATCCATGCTTGATGCAAGCGGACAATTCCTGCCTTTTTTGCTCTGCCTTGAAAATCAGATGGCTTCTCGCCTTGTTTCCTCATGTGGAAGAGCTGACACTTAGTCACATACTATTGTGCCTGCCTCTCTCGTACACAAGCAGGCTCAGGCCAAGCTCTCCTGGCTGCCCATGGCCCCAGTGCTCAGTGGGAGATGAGAGGGTGCTCTGCTCTTCCAGGGGACCTGTGGCTGAGAGGGCCACACTGGAACTCTGTCTCCCCATGAGAATTTAGCACCGACAGCCAGCTGGGGCTTGCACTTCCCCCCAGCAAATTTGCCCCAGCATCAGCTCCTGCAGCGATGCGGAGCTGGCTTTGTGACGCTCATGACAAGCACCAGGAGCCACCAAAGCCTGTCACTGTGCAGCGCTCCCGGATGCTCTCTGGCCAGCTGGGATTTGGCTGGTATCTGATATAGAGGCATTCAACGGTAAAGGGTCTGAGGCTGCTCTCTTTCCTCTGTGCTGGGTTCTGATTACCCTGTGCCTAGCTCAAAAAAGCTCCTTACTGTCACAGAGACCAAGCCTGGCCACAACAAGGCAGGTGAGATTGCAAAATGATCTCCAGCTATTTGTTGTGCCTGTCTATGGAAGGTCCTTGGTTAGCTACAAAACCTGGAAATGATCTGGGAGGTGTTAATTTTTATTTTGATAAACCTCAAAAAGGAGTTCAAGGGATTTCTTAGCTGACATCAGGGTTGATGCCAGGGCAGCTCCTGCTGTGGACACATGTATGGTGGGTAAACACAAAGTCATCTCCCTCTGCAGATTATGTTTCTGCTATTATTGCCCCCAAAACACTGCTGCACTTATGCTTGTCTTTATAGCAAAGACAAGGATTAATAACAGTGACTGACCAGTGATTTTGGGGTACACTGAGGTGTACCAGGGACCAGGTGAAGGGGAAGGACCTGGGTATGGTCCCAGGCTGCTAAGCAGTGAGATTCCCTGATGGTTTCTTGCTGTTGGAGGATGAATTGCTGCTTGGGGCTTTGAAATGGGGACATCAATGAGTGTTGCCTCTCTGTGTGGTCCTGCCAGCTCTTCCCCTGTTCCCACTATGGGCTGGGGACAGAGGATGCTCTGAATCCCTGAAACAAGGCTTTTCCCTGTGACTTGGGCCCAGAGCAAGAAGCACTTAGCCCAAAAAGGAAGGAACCCCTGGGCTGGTTCTGTCAGGCATGCCGGGGAAGCAGTGGGTGAGGCGGCAGCCCCAGATAACCTTCCGTCCACCCACCTCTGTGATGCAGAGCCAAGGGAAGGAGGGAGATGACTAAAGGCAGAGAGGAACAGAATAATGAGTGATGCGTCTTCCCCTGCAATGCCGGCCACGCGGCGAGGCTGAGCCGCCTGGCACGGCAGCGAGGGGGAGGCAAGGTGTGCTGTGGGGAGCCGCGGGCAGCCTCCCACCACAGCCATTCCCAGCCAGCAGGGCTGTGCCTGTCTCTCGGAGTAAACCCTGGGCCAGCTTTTCCCGCTCCCTCTCCATCCCTCCTCCCCTGCTGCTCCCTAGGCAAGAAGAAAGCTCTTTGTTCCCTGTGTGGTGCTGGCTTGCCCCTGGATAAACCCCACAAATGGGGGGAGCTAATCCTAGCCACGGCTGGTGTGGCGCATGCCATCACCTCTGTGTTGCCAACAAAGGAATGGCTTGAGCAGAAACTTCCTCCATTGTGGTTTGTTTTACTAAATAACCTGTTCTTGCAGCTTAGCATCCCAAGGCTGTGTGTCCTAGAGTGACGGGGAGCCTGGGTGGCTTTGGTCCCTGTGCCCAGTTGTGGGGTGCACCCACCTGTGTCTGCACAAGCCGAGCTCCACACACCTGTTTTCTCACAAAGGCAAAGAGCCTCCCCCCATGCTCTGCACTGATGAGTTTGTGGGGGTCAGGGTGTGAAAGAGGGAGGCAAGGGAGAGGCCCTCCTCCCTCCCTTCTGAAGGGGTGTGCAGGGGGAGAGGGGAGCAGCAAGCCCACCCTGGTGGGGGCCAGGCTGGAAAAGCAAGTGCAACACCTGTGAAAGCCTCGAGAGAGAGCAGGGAGCAGAGCCCAACCTCTCCCCATCAGCTGTGCAGGGATGCGTGGGGGGCCGGCTGTGCCGGGGGTGGGAGAGGGGGAGGAGGCTGCTGGTGGGTGAGTAAGGAGTACTTACCCTTTCCAAGACGATCTCTTCATATTTGAACATCCCATCACTGCCATTCATCTGGAGAGAGGGAGACAGCGTGTTACGACTCTCTTCTGGTCCTGGGGGGATTTGTTTTTCCTCTCTGATAGCAGAACATGAGGAATCCAACCCAAAAGCTGCGCCATCACCGCTGAAAAAACCTTAAATGCAACTGCTTGAGCCTGCCCTGGAATTAAACCATGTGCTGCTTTTCTCTCTGGGCATAAGCCAAAGCCCACTGACTTTAATGCACTTCTGTGCAAAGCCTTTATTCTCCCAGCTCATTTCTCCAGCCATGAAAAGGAACACAACCGAAGGCACAAAAAGAAATAACACCTTTGTTACACAGCATATAATTAACCTCAGGAATTCACTGCTTGAGGAAGGGAAGAGAGGGGGTAGGTCCATTTAAAGGGAAAAAATGTCTGTACATAATAACATAATAAACACCTTTAGCAGCTTATATTTTTTAAATCTTTTCGTAGCAGGACTGTATTAACAGGGAATTCAGAATAATTTATTCTACTAAGTTAGTTGGGTGCAAAGGAAACAAGGTGTGAGAGAGTGGGGCACAGTAAGAGGTGAAAACATTGTGATGCCCTTATGTACAAAAATGGTGCAGCCTGTCTCAGTGCTGTACACCACACTGCTTAAAAGTCTCCCATATCCAAAGTATCAAAGCAGAGCTCTTGGAAATATAATGAATAGAAACAAAAAGGGATGCAATTGTAGGCTGTAAAATGGTAAATGTAGATTAAAAAAAAAAAAAAAATCCATTTTCCTCATAACCAACAATGCACAGGAAAAATGCAGCAGTTTCACTCCAGATCATCAGGATCAGGCCAGAAACAGCTGTCAAGGTCTAAAATTTAGCAAGATTTTCAATGCAATTGGCTACTGAAACACCCAACACTTAGCAGCAACAGTTTCAAAGAAAACTGAGTTTGAAGGGAACCCAAAGGGTCATGGAATCCAACTCCTGGCCCTGCACACTCCCCCCAACAATCCCACCATATGCCTGAGAGAGTTGTCCAAATGCCCCTTGGGCTCTGGCAGCCTTGGGGCCATGACCCTGGGGAGCCTGTTCAGTGCCCCACCACCCTCTGTGTGAAAAACCTTTTCCTAATGTCCAACCTAAACCTGCCCTGACACAGCTTTATGCCCTTCCCTCAGATCCCGTCACTGAGCACCTGAGAGAAGAGATCAGTGTCTGCTCTGATTCCCCTCACCAGGAAGCTGCAGACTGTGCTGAGGTCTGTCTTCAGTCTCCTCCAGGCTGAATAAGCCAAGTCACCTCCCCCTTTCCTCATATGGTCTCCTCTAGATCCTTCACCACCTTTGTAGCCTCCTTTGGACTCTCTCTAATAACTTTATATCCTTTTATTGTGGCCCCAGGACTCGAGGTGAGGCTGCCCCAGTGGGAGCAGAGCCAGACAATCCCTCCTTTGCCTGTCAGGTGATGCTGTCCCCAGTGCACTCCAGGCCAAGATTGGCCTTTTTGGATACCAGGGCACACTGTTGACCCACATTTATTTTGGAGGGGACTGAACTCAGCCTCATAATTTGAGTCATTTTGGGAAACAAGGGATGGGATATGCATAGTTGCCTACGACAAGGCAGAGGCAGTGGAACCCTGGACTCAGCAGGCAAACACCTCTCTCACTGTGTAGTCCTGCCTCTGCCTGTGGCCTCTGTGCAGGGCTCCTCATCTGGATTTTACATCCACCATTAACTGATGGATCACAGATCATATGGAGCCACTTTCTGTATATGCTCTGTATCCCAGACTGGAGCTGACATGCCTTTGGACACAGTTCTCCTCATGAGGCACCAGCACGCTGGCTGCCTGCTTTCCTAGCTCCTTGCTATCTGCCCCTACAGAGGCACAGCCCTGATGTCCTCCACACCCCCAGAGTGTCGGGTCATTCCATGGAGGGGACAGCAACCATTTTTTATGCCCAAGCCTTTATCTGACACCACAGAAGAAAACCCAGCGAGGCAACGGTGAGGCTCTATTGATAGGCAGGAAGAGGAAACAGGAGTTTTTCTAGGTGGCAACAATCAGGGGCCCAGGCAGAGGAGCAGTTCTACAGGGCAGGATCTGGGATAGGGCTGTGCCACCTGTGACACACACAGCCTCATCCCCTGCCCTGGGAGGCCAAAGCAATCCCACACCCTGTACTGTGCTTCAAGGATGAGACTGGGCAAAAAGATGGGAATGAAGCTCCAGGGAACAAGGCTGAGTGTGTTGTCCCTCCTTGGACATGCCCTGTGCCTGGTGCCTCTTAGCCACAGGAAGATTTCAGGGGACAGCTCACGGTTGGGACATCCAGATACTCCAACAGTACGATGCTCAGATCCTCCCAGCACATTTGGGAAAGGCTTTGGCCAGCTCCTACAGGAGGATCTTGCAGCAGAAAAGCACTGGCAGTGGTGGGATTAACCCACAGCAGGATCCCTTACAGCCTCACAGGGTCAGGGACACATGGCCAGTGCCACCTTCTGCCACAGTGCCGCCCTGTGCTGTGCTCCTGCGGGCAGAGGGACACTGCTTCCCTTGCCACAGCTTCCCCCTCTGGCATGGGCTGCCTTTCCCTCCTCTCATCTTCCCATACTGACTAATCCTAAATGCAGCCGGCTCGCTGGCCCGTGCCGCCCTCAGCAGAGGCTCCCTCGGCAGAGGCTCCCTCGGCAGAGGCTCCCCGGCAAAGCCTCCCCGGCAAAGCCTCCCCGGCCCAGCCTCCCTCAGAGCCTCCCCAGCACAGCCTCCCTCAGCACTGCCTCCCTCAGCACAGCCTCCCCAGCACAGCCTCCCTCAGAGGCTCCCTCAGCGCTGCCTCCCTCAGCACTGCCTCCCTCAGCCCAGCCTCCCTCAGCACTGCCTCCCCAGCACAGCCTCCCTCAGCACAGCCTCCCCAGCTCAACCTCCCTCAGAGGCTCCCTCAGCACAGCCTCCCTCAGCACTGCCTCCCTCAGCACAGCCTCCCCAGCACAGCCTTGATACCCTGCTCCCTCAGCGCTGCCTCCCTCAGCACTGCCTCCCTCAGCACTGCCTCCCCAGCACAGCCTCCCTCAGCACTGCCTCCTCAGCACAGCCTCCCTCAGAGCCTCCCCAGCCCAGCCTCCCCAGCACAGCCTCCCTCAGGACAGCCTCCCTCAGAGCCTCCCCAGCACAGCCTCCCTCAGCACAGCCTCTCCGGCACAGCCTCCCTCAGCACTGCCTCCCCAGCACAACCTCCGTCAGAGCCTCCCTCAGCACTGCCTCCCCCAGCACAGCCTCCCTCCGCACTGCCTCCCTCAGCACAGCCTCCCCAGCACTGCCTCCCTCAGAGCCTCCCCAGCCCAGCCCCCGGCCCATCCCCTCTCTGCAGGCGGTATCCCGGTGCGTGGGGCGCAGCGTCGCCTCTCCCCGCCTTTCCAGCGACTCCGATTGCCGGCACCCTTTGCTACTACACACATTGTCCTCTCTGCTTTGGCACTCAACACGGTTGCCACACAGCCAGCCATATGCACACCCACGGCCGCAGAGGAACAGCGTACACATCCCTCCGGGATGGGGGAGCAGCAGAAAACGGTGACAATCTGTGAGCCGCGGTGACAGGCAGCCCGCGCGGGCCCCGCTGCCGGCGCCACCCGGGGTGCACGCAGACCCCGTCAGACACCCCGGTGCTGCCAGGCAGGTGAGCTGGGGTAGCCCCGCTCCCCAAATCCCCGGGCGGCCAGTGCTGAGCCGTGTTTTGCACTGCTCCCAGAAAACTGGCGGTGTGGGCTTGATACCCTCAGGGATGCTGGGGTCAGCCAGGCCTGGCCATGAAGTTTTAGCTCTGATTATGTTTTCAAAATTCAGGCAGTGGAATGCCAGTTAATTGTATAAGGAAGCCAAATGAAGAACTTAATATATACCACGTAACCAAGGGAACAAGCCAACAAAGCGAACGTTCCAGCGTCGGAAAATCAAATACCAGTCACTCACCGATGGCAAAAACCTCCCCATGATCCCCACCAGAGCTGCCAGGACCTGGCTCTGCCGCAGGCTGTTCCCCCTGTCCTTCACCAGTGCCCTGTGCTCCTCCCCAGATCCTGTTTGGGGCCATCTCCAGTGGGAAGATGCTTGGCTCCATCACCTCCAGGGTGGGAGCGCACACCACACCCTGCTCTCCTCTCCTCGTGTAACACCTGCAGAGCTGACAGGAGAGTTAGGGGCTAATTAGCTGTTCCCAGCATACCCTGATCCTAAGCATCACCTGGTTTCTCATGGAAAAGAGTATGGGTATCTTTTTCCAGGCCCTTCCCGTGCAGCAAGCCCATCTGAGGACTCAGGAAGAGTCGCCTTTACAGGCCCTCTCCTCTTTTGAGCAGGAGGGAGATAGTTACCGATGACGGCAATTAGCTCATCAACAGAAGGCTGCAGAGTTAACACTCGTTTGATAAACAGAAGAGCACACACCTTCCAGAGGTACTGCAAGCCGTCTGCAGGCTCTGCTGGCCAACACCGCAACACCGCACATGGAACACCCCTTGCAATTTGCTGGAGAGCAAGGATTTGAGGTGGGTTTTTTGGGTTGGGGGGTGGCTGGCTGCTTTTTGTGGGTTTGCTTGTTTTTTAAATAAAAAAGAAGGCCAGACTTCTAAGACAAACATCAAATGCAACCCGGATAGCCAACCAGGCTGCAAGAGGAAATAACCTGCAGGAAGGAAAACACTGCTCACAGGCCTGTTTGGAGCAAGATCCTGCCCATATCCCGTGCTCAGGATGCAATGAGGACAAGCACTGGGGACCTGCTGGTGAAGCAGCCATTTATTGAGAAAATGGAGAGGGTCTGAAGACTGGAGAGCCAGCCCTTGTTTATGCCAGCCAGCCCTGGGTGTGAAGGGCACCTGGTGACGCCCCACACCTGCCCCAGCACGGGGAAAGGGGAGCAGCCCCATGCCAGGGCAGCGGGTGTGATGGGCACCTCCCCGCTGGCACGAGCACTGCCTGTGCTGGCACAGGAGAGCTCTCCCTGCCTGCACATGGCAGGGGGCCCAGGGAAAATAGGTCAAGAGCTCCCTCCCTTCACCTCCCTGTGGCCCCGCATCCTGCCGCAGCACTGAGACCTACTGACTCGCTTCCAGCTATCCCCTGGCCTCAACCCCCTTGTGTGCAGTGCCCACGGTGCTGGCCTTGTGCACAGAATGAATAAATGTCCTGTTTCTGGTCAGCCTTTTGCCAGAAGGCCACGGGGATCAACCTGCTGAGCTTGTGCAGAGTGAAGGGGTTTGCAGCCTGACAGCCACAGCAACTGCTGGGAGGACACCACAGCCATGCTGCCTGCAGGAACTGGCACTGGGATGTGCCCCAGCCAGCACTGGGGACCAAAGTGTGAGGGACTCACTGGCTGAGATCAGGCCTGGAAAGCACTTGTCTTCCTCACACATGGATTTTCAGTGACTGAAGAGGTGATTGCACCTCACTGCTGGGCAGTGAGGCACCAAATCAGGCTCCAAGGACCCAGACTGTGAAACCTTCAACTCCTCAAGGGCTTTGAAGTGACTTTTCCTGCTCATTTTGGAACTGCCTGGCAGCAAGAAGTTGTTTTAGCTTTAGAGAGGCAGCTCTGAAATGCAGAGACCCCATCTGCCACGGAAACTCTGTTTCCAGTTCTCCATCTCCCCATTATGGACATGCTGGGAAAAATACACCAAGATGTGAAACTGTGAGCAACAACTTGCAGCTGGCATGGGTGATGCCCTTCAGTACCCCCCTTATCCTTCAAGGGATGCTTTTAATACTGCAGGCATTTTATAATGGGTTTTTACACCTTGAGTGTGCTGGGCTCTGCTCAAACCACACACTGAGCCCCAGCCATCCCACTGCTGCAGCTCCCCCCTTACAGTGCTGCTGGTGCTCCTGGGGATGGAAGTGGGTGGATGGGGACATTGAAATGCAGAACAGACTTCTTGATAAACAGTTGGGGCCAAATCCAGCCCAGCAGCCAGTCCAATGCAATCAATGGAGCTAGAACAGGAAGGAACTAGACCACATCCATCTGTTTATCATTAGGGAAAGCACTGAATAGTTAAGTAATTAAAGACTGGAAGATGTGAATTTAACCCTTTCAAATACATACTGTACCAACAGGCTTCAGATTTTGGGTTTTAAAAAAAATCCCATGCTTCCAGTTTTGGCATTTTGGTGTTTGCAGCAAGCTCCTCGTGTGGCCCCTTTGCTGCCCTGGGAAACTGCCGAGGTTTTGGGGAGTCATTTTCTCTGAAGCCCGAGGAATCCAGCACCCCAGAGAAGGAAAAGATGGAGCAAGGCCTGTTTCCTGGTATAACGTGAAGTAGAAGGCAAGAGGGTTTCCAGGCAGGATGCTGAGAGGAATCAAACCGAGGTGTCTCCCCTGCTCTGGGCACGGGCTGCTCCAGGCACCCCAGTGGTGACACACACCAGATCACAGCCAGCAGATCACACCTACAACCTGGTGGCCATTTTGAGCCCTGCAGGACAGTTGTTCCCAGCATGTTCTGCTGAATTTGGATGGATGGGATCAGTGACTGTCACCCCCAGTGTGATGCTGGCATCTGTCTGGGGTGCAGAGCACCCCCTGAAACCCAGCCAAAGTGCAGGGAGAAGGGGTGGACAGGGAGGTGGAGGTGGAGGGAGGGATGTGAAGTTAATGAGCTGGAGTAGAGGAAAGCAGCCAGGAGGGCAGGAAAGTGGAGTGCACTGCAGTGGAAGGAGTGGTTGCTACCCTGCATGAGGGCTCCCAGAAGTTGCTGGCCTCTGCAGGGCTCAGAAACCTGCTTGGGGTGACAGAGCCTGAAAGCCTGCCCTTGGCCCCTGGGCCCACCTCTCATTGCCCTTGGGCACACAGGCACACAGGAGGGATAGGCATGGATGGAGCGTGGCAAAGGATGCAAATGCTGGTCCCTGCAGTGATGACAGGGCAATGTTCCTCCAAAGGTGTGATATTTTGTACTGAGGGAGGGTACAAAATGGATGTGAAAGCAGACTTTCCATCCAGGAATACCTCCCTGCCCTGCTCACAGCACATTTTGCACTTGCTCTGGTCCAGCATGATGGACCAGCATGGTCCAATCTTTCCTCCAGGAGATTCTGCCCTTTTCCCAGTTCCCTGTAGAACAGCCAGGAGAGTGAGTGCAGACAGGAAGCTGCAACATGGCACTGCCCTGCAGCCAGGGTGCTCAGCACAGTGAGAGAATCTCCAGCCCACAACCCCCATGCCATCCCACGTGTTTGGGGAAGGTAACCTTTGGGGACAGCAGCTCTCCTCTGCCACATTCATACAAGGCTGCTGGACCCAGGACCACCACGCTGAGAGATGCACCACTGCCTTCCTCCCCAATGTCAGGTGGCTTTAATTCAGGCTTAATTAAACCATACAGCCAGAGTTGGAAAGGTCTCAGCCATGCCTTCCTTCTTTTCTGTAGCTCTTCTCAACCAGCTCAGTACAGCTCTGATGTGCACTGGCCCCACCACAGGTTGTGGGCTGAGATCTGCAGTTTTCTACATGGGAAATTCAACCCCCAGAAAACACCTGTGGCACATTACCCTGACTCCAAAGATGAACCCAACCCAGCTCTGAGTCCTGGTGAAGTTTGATGCATCAGAAGTAAACCCAGTGCAAAGCACCCAGCCCTGGCAAGGTGTTAACTGGGCTCCTTTGAGCAAGAAAGGGAAGCACCCCACAAGCATAGAGCCAGTGCTGCTGGCCAGAAACCCATGCTGGCCACCCTCCTCCCTTCATCCCCCAAATAGGAATGAGTTACAAATGTTCTGGGGACGGATGCAGCAGGATGCAAACCCTGTCTGCACCAAACTGAGGATTATTTTATACCACGCCAGGAGTGCAAAATGCACTGCAGCTGCAAACGCACTCACAAAGTACTTGTCAGCTGCTGGCAGCCTTCAGTGGGAGAGGAGCAGCATCTGATGGGTCCTGCTGCCCTGAGGACTGGTGAGTGAGATGACAGTAAGCCCCGAGAGAGCCCTGCCCCCTTCCTGGGGGACTAGGGCTGCCTAAGAAGGCTGAGGCAGTGCAGGGAGGTAAAGGATGCTCCAGCAGAGCCTCTCAACCTCCCTGCATGGGAAGCAGAGGAAATGGCTGTATGATTGACCCTGAATAGAACCAGCCTGGACACCCAGCTCCTCTACTGAGGCCTTTTGCCTTGTAGCTCCCTGTGCTGGAGTCTCCAGCATCGCCTGCTGCTGGCCTTGGTTCTGTGCAGCCACCCAGCCCCAGAAAGGTTTAGGGGTGGGGACATGGCGTGGGTATCAGGATCTTCTGCTGCCTTACCAGGGCCTCCTTGAGCTGGAAAATCTTTCCTGCATTGCTGAGCAGGGAAAATGCAGCACTTGATCAAAGGAAGCAAAACGAAACCGGGAGACTTACAGAGAGCCCTTGTTCCAGCGAGTCTGTATTCACGATAATGGGAGCGGGGTTGGCCTGTGAGGAGACAAAAGTGGGATGTCACCAAGCTGAGCGATGAACCCAGCCCTTCGTGGTCCCCTGGCCATGCCATCACAGACCCTCCAGGCCAGGCAGCAGAGAGAGATTCAGGAAGGCCTCTGTTTGTCCCTCCTCCAGGTGTCCAACAGCCCTGGGAGAGGAGCAGGGCCACAGCATGGCTCTGGGCAGCAGTCCCATCCTCAGACCTGGTGTATCCCAAACACCCCACGGCCTTGGCTGCCAGGAAAGAGATTGGGAAGACTGGAAATTCTCTCAGGCTTGTGTCAGACTCCCACCAGCAGCAAAATTTACGTGAAATTCACACTAGTGGGGGGTTAGGAGATATGAGGAGTAGGGAAAGAAGCCTTTCTGATGGAGGAATTTAATGCCATCACACCAGGTCTTGAAGCACCTTCCAACAGCTGCTGTTCCTTCTAAGTGCAGGGCCACCGTGCCCCAGGAGAGGTGACAGCATTTGGTCCCTTATCCTCATTACTCTTGGGGTAAACCCTCTGCTCGGCAGCCTCGGCTCATCCTCCACAGCAGCACTTGGATCCTCCTGTCCTGAAGGGCTCCCCGTGAACCTTTCTCCAGGTCCCTCCTCCTGGGCTGCCCTCTGCCCCTCGGCTCGCTGCACATCGCGGGGCAGACACACTTGAGGAGGGCAGCCCGGGCAGCGAGGCAGGGACGGAGGAGGGGAGGGCGGCTCTCCCAGGAGAAGAGGATGGGTGATGATGGCCGGAGGGGCGGGTGAGGCCAAGGGAGGGACGGGACGGGATGGGACGAGATGGCTGGAGGTTAGGGGCGGCCGAAGGAGGGACAGGACAGGACAGGACGGCCAGAACGGCCGGAGGGATGGGGCTGCCGGAGGAGAGACGGGACGGGATCAGACGGGACGGGGACAGGGCGGGATGAGACGGGACAGGACGGGGATAGGATGGGATGAGATGAAATGAGACGAGACGGGACGGGACGGTGGGTTCAGCCGGAGGAAGCGGGGTGGGACGGCCGGCGATCAGGGACGAGGGCGGCCGGAGGAGGACCAAGGGAGGCCGGAGGGACAGGATGGAACAGGAGGCGGAGGAGGAGGGCCGGGCCGGGCCGGTGGGTCAGGGGCGCGGGCCGGGGGCGGTCCCGCCCGCCGGAGCTGTCCAGCGCCGCCGGCTGCTGAAGGCGCGGGGCTCCGCAGAGCCTCCCTGCGCTCCGGGCGGGGGCGTGACGGAGAGGCGGCCAAAAGCGAGAGGCAAAATCCCAAGGCTGACATTCCTCACCGGCACACAACGGAGAAGTGCAAACCCTGGAAGGTCAGCGGTGAGTTGGAACTCGCTTCATCATCCCCGGGCTCGTGAGGAGAACAGCAGCCAGGGTGAGACATGCGAAGAGACACGAACTACCGGGGGGAGATGAAGTGAACCGTCTGCCTCAGGGCATCACGAACATCAGAGTCAGCAACCAGCGAGTCAAGGTGTGGGCTAGTGAAGAAATTGCCAGGGACCACTGTTTGTCCATTAACAGGGGTGTTGGACCTCACAGCCCAACAGCCTCTGGGTCTGTGATATTTTCACAGGAGCCAGTTGCCTCCTTATCACACTTGTCTGGGTTTAGCCATGCCTGACTGAGACCAGCCTCCCCCCATAACCCAGCCCAGCAGTCCCCACCATGTCCTGTTTTAGTTGACCCTGTTTCTAGACTATTCACTCTCCTCAATCAGTGGATGAGAGAGTTAAGGGCCAACCAGACTGTGGTTTAAATCCTGCCCCGGAAGGTTCTGCTCTCATACGGATGGAGCAGGAGGTAGTTAATTTGATTTATTCAGATGCTTTCTGATCTTTCCTGCAGCTGTAACTATTGGTTACAAACCCATAGTTTTTATGGCAATTAATTCTCTAACTCGGGCAAATATGACCACTTCCAAGCACTCCTGCCAACCCTTCCCCCACACAAAAGAGAATCACAATTTTCAGGTCCACTGTCTTGGGATCTCCAAGGCCCAGAAGCAATGTTAAACTGGGAATATCCCCTCTCTGGCAGTACACACTCCTTGTATTTAATCCAGATAATTTGAAAGATAGAATATATTAAACCTGGCAGTGGCTTTTATTAGTCCCCAGTGCAATTCTAGGAAGGGATTCCACATTTCAAGGCAAAAAAGAAGCACTTCTACTGCCAGCAATTAACAACTGGTAACACATCAAGGTTTGAACATCCAGAGGCCAGCTCCTATTAGATGAGTTTCCAGGAAGGATGCAGAAGAGGCAGCCTAAGTGATTGTAGCCCATCATGTGCCCCATGATTTATAAAAAGAATTCAACTCCACAAACGATGCTCTGGATCCCTCCCAGGGAGAAGTGCTCTATATAATAATGTTATAGAGGCTTTTGCAGGTCCAGCCTGAGTCCTCCACTGAGCCCCACTGCACTCTTTGTTGAATTAATAATAGCCCAAAAATCACACATCACATTGCCTCGCTCACACAGTGGTGAGCCCTAAGGACATATTTTGTTTGGCCTGCTCCCTGTGCACTGAGCATCCTTCGCAGCCATTCCACACTAGTGATTTTTTACATCTCAAAATACTGCTAGGAGCACAATTTCCCACTCAGGCTCCAGATGGGACCCAGGAGATACCGAATGTGAGTCGCTGCTCTAAAACAAAGTCACACATGGCCAGGAGGAACTCAGACCAGGAAATCCCCACTTGCCTCCTGTGGCTAGCTATTTCAACTACTACAAGAAAGGTGTTTGGGCATTAGTTCTGACTTCCACTTGCAAATATTTCAATATTTGCACTTTGCCTGTCCTACTGGAGACAGATAAGACCTGACTCAGAAATAAGCAGAGGACCTGAAAATGAAAAGCTTTTGCCTCCCTCCACCACTCAGGCAGAGGTACCAAGCAGCTCTGCTAGCCAGGGGAGGAGGGAAAGTGTCATAATTTTTTGCTGGGTGGCAGGAACGTGCTGGTGAATTAACCATGCCCTCAATTCCATAGGCAATGGTAAGTAATTTATGCCCTAAGGAGCAGGGGTTTGCTGCATGCAGGGAGGAGAGGGAACAGGGCTGTGCATTCAGATCACATTCAATGGGGGCTGTCAGATCTCTTCCATCTAAACCCCTTCAGCACAATATTATTTACCAAGCCCTGTTTGTGCTTGGGCGGGCGGGTTCACAAATGGAAAGAAAAGAGCTCCAAGTCCTACAGTGCTCACTCCAGGCAGCAGGATCACCAAAGTCCAGTGGAGCTGGAGGTGCCCTGAACTCTCTCCATCAGGCAGAGGCACTTGGTCTCAGGGGATGGAGGCTGCAGGCACTCAAGGAGGACCTTGTGGAGTGAGGAGGGCACTACACAGATGCAGAGAGATTGATCTGGGCACAAGGCCAGCGAGGCAGAGGACAGCTGTTGAGAAAATCTGGGCAGCAACAGGAGTCAAAGGGAACCACGGTGAAGGGGGAGGAAGTTTGAAGGTCAGGATTCAAGAGCTCTCTGGTCTCACAGGGGCTGACAGAAGCACAGCCTTGCATTCACTGAGCTCTGCACAACAGTCCTAGTGGCAGCCACAGCCCAGGTGTTAATGGAAGGAGCAGCAATCTGCCCAAGGCAGCCCCCAGAGAGGGAGCCAGTCCGAGCCAGGAGGAGGCTGTGGCTCTGTATGCAGGGCAGAAGAGATGTCTCCTCCTCTACAGGCTGGAGCAATACTGCTGAAGCACATGCAGGGAGCAGCCAGGCAGGCCAGCAGTGCTCAGAAAAAATCTCAGGCACAGGATGCGGCCTTTCAGAAACACCCTTAGATATCCTCTCTGGGTAGTGATCTGAGAGGCACTGCTGCCATTTGGGCTCTGCTTGGGCTGTGGCAGCCCAGTGACACTAACACAGTCACCTGGGAGCACTAAAGCCCCAAATGTCTACAGGTATCACCCCTCACCTCAGTTTCTACTGCTGTCGTCTGCTGGCACAGGGGTAGGAATTGCAAAACATGATGATTTTCCAAAACTTCTGAGCAAAAGAAAAGCTGCAATTACATGCAAATGGAGGAGGTTCATTAGCATGCTGCTGAGGATTGGGTTCTGCCCTGTGGCATTTCCCTGAGGACTGCTCTCAGGGCTGGCACACAGGAGCTGGGCAGGGAGACTGAACTGAAAGTTCAAGATAATGTCCCCAGAACTGAGATCCCAAAGCTTTGCCA
The DNA here is from genome assembly GCA_013400495.1 of Nicator chloris. NCBI lineage: Eukaryota > Metazoa > Chordata > Aves > Passeriformes > Pycnonotidae > Nicator > Nicator chloris. Next base: position 26,499 of record WAAE01000593.1, read on the forward strand.
TTTCACACCCTCCACAGAACTGGCATGGGGGCCATCCCACAGAGGTCAGGAGATACCCACCTCCTGGAGGCAAAATACATGTGCTACAGATGTCCCAGGACAAGGGCAACTGGATTGTATTCACATATAAACACAATTCCATCTTCACCAGCAACAGGAATAACAGCAGCCTCCAGAGATGGCAAATACCAGGCCTAACACACAGAGCTGCTCTCTGCAGGAGGGTGGTGTGCTGCATGTGTCATGCAAGAAGGAATGTGCAGGACAGAGTGACTACTTGAGACACTGGGCTAATGCATGAGAAGCAAAGTACTAATTTAACCCCTTGATTTCCCCACACTGGATCAGAGTGAAAATTCAATCTGCCTTTTAATAGCCTTTGTTTCATATCATCTGAGGTATAACAATAGCACTCAGAAGGAAATGGCTCTGGAGATAAGTGAAATTCGGTCTTTACATCCCTTTAAAAGCTCTCAGGGGCACAGGTCACAAGTGGGGAAATGCCCAACAGAATTATCTAATCAGGGCTGACACTGAGCTGCTTGTAGTCCAGCTCCATCTGCTTTGATTTTTTTTTTAAAGGGTGTTAAACCATGGAGAAAGCTGTGCATTTACAGCTATGAAAGCAGCTGCTCTGTCGCAGGACCCAACCGTGTCGAATTCTGGCTGTGAACAAGCAGGTACTGGCTCGGGGACGCCGATGCTGCCACGCCAGAGGGGCTGGCTGCAGGATGCCCAGACACCAACAGGCTCCTGCTGCTGTGGGGAGCGGGTTTGTACCAAGCTGATGAATTAATTTCACAGGAACAAGGTCAGGTCCTGCCTGCACAGCACACACGGAGAGCCCGTGCTCATCACCACTCTCCCTGATGAGCGCTGACACGCTCATCTGCTTTGTGCCAGCCTTGCCTGCCCTGCACCCACATGCTGGTTTTCCCAATGTTGGGCTGCTTCCTGCACCACGCCAGAGCCCAGCACGTAGCTCCCACTGCACCTGAGAGGACACAGCTCCTCCACAGCAACCTGTACTTGAGGTCAAGGCCAGACAGAAGCCCACTCTTGAGGCTCCCTGAGGCAAGGAGGGGATGAGTCTTGGCTCTGCCCCTGCCGGAGGGCAGGTGTGTAGAGCAGAGAGGTGCTGGCATCTTCCCTCCAGGTTGCTCTTGGCTCCCCATAGATCCCCTATGTTTTCACCTGGCTGTGCCCAGGGAAGCCACCTCACAGTCCTCCTGATAGGAAGCAATGCATGGCATATCCCTTCCCAGACTGAAGCCTGCTCCCAGCTGACCCATGAGATGTAGGGCTTTTCTGACATCTCAAGACCAAATCCATGCTTTGACCTAACACTTCCATTCTCAGGGGGAGAGGTACCACACTGCTGCCAGGGCTGTCCCATCCTCACAGATCCCTGTGCTCATCTCTCTTTGCTTTCCTGGGCTTTACATGATGGCCAGAGCCGAGGTTGCTTGGGAGCATTAACAGAGCTGGAGACCTCTGAGGGAGAGTTGATCCTTCAGGGTTCCCACAGGCAGGGACAGGGAAAGGGAGCAAAAGAAAAGAAAGGATGGAGACTTTTGGAGGCTGAAGAAGTTCTTGGCCAGAGATGAATCACCCTTCCTTTTAACTGGGCTGGATAAAGCAACTCTCACTGCACTTTTTCTCACCTCCTGCAAGAGCAACCTGTTGGCTGGCATGGTTTGGGCATGGGGACGACATGACCCAACAGCGTGCCTGCATGAAGGGGAGTGACAGGCTGGGCCTGGCCCCTGCCCTCCTGCACAGCTCAAAACGTGGCATCAATGATGTAGGGAACGACGCTGGGGCTGACTCTGGAGCTTGCAGGTGCCCGCACCCACTGCACTGTTCCCACCCAGCCAGGTGCCAGCTGCTGCCTGTGTCCCTGTGCTCGGCTCCCAGCCAGCCTGGTGGCCTGCAAGCAAGAACAGCCCTTCTCTCCAGGCTGCCTCTGGGAGACGTCCAAGCTGGGCTGTTCTGGTGGCAGGAGCAGGCAGAGCCCCTGCCCCACGGCTGCACCTCGGCACGGGCTCAAAGCACCGCGGCCATCCGGAAACAGGGAACACGGGACTTGAAAGGGGCCTGGTCACAAGGATCTCTGGCAAAGCCACTGGAGTGCCCAAAGTGTAATGTCAGCACAAGCAGCTACTGAAGGTTTAATCTTTGTTTTGGTGCCTTTTTTTTTTTTTTTTTCAAGAGTAGCTTAAATAGGGACTGGAAAAAGCCTTTACTCAGTAGCAAAGGAAGAAAGCTTCCCAAACAGAAGCTTTGTCGAATCTAAGTTTCCATTTAGAAACCATTAAGGCCAGGGTGTTCAAACTTGAAAGTTAGACATCCTGTTCCAGGCTCAGCCCACTAAAATAAGTGACCCAATTTGAGCCCAGAGCTGCTGGGCTTCAGGAGCTTCTCTTTGACCTGGCGGTACCAAATAAAATTGTCTTGATTCCTTTTTACACAGGAAGAGTTGTTATTATCTGAAAGAGTCACATGCTTTTACCTTCCTCTCAGGCAAATACATATGTATAGGGGAAAAAAAGAGAAAGGAACAGTGTTAAAATAAAGGTTTCTTTGGTTCCTGGGATTCAAATATCCTAATTTCTTCTTTTCAGTAAGTTCTAGTGCACACCCAGTTAACAAGTGTTAAGAAACCTGTTTCTGTGGGAAAGAAAGCAAACCAAGATCCATCAACAGAGATTCAAGATAAATTCCAGTTAATACAAAGGTGACAAGAAGGTATCTAGGGCCTGGTCCAGGGTGCTCTGAAGCACTACATGTTCCCAAAAATAATTACACCCTCGGAGCAGTCCTTCCGCAAGCCCCATCAAGCGAGCTCTGCAAGCTAAACTGTGAGGTTCATTCCAAATTCAGGTATTCTGAACTTGTTTAAACGCTGTATTAAAAGTTTTCATCTCTAAGTCCCTGATACACGCTCACAGCATATTGCTGGATTTGCAACGAGGGCCCTTGAGGACTCCCTACATCATCCCATCTTTGCATGTGTTAAAACCAGCTGTGAGCATTAACACAGCCCACTGCACCCACAGTGCTGGCACAACCTCACAGCAAGGGTTACACCCAGCCCTGAATCACTGCCGGGCTGAGCCCCAGGCTCACTGGGGGTTTGAGGTGGCAGGCAGAGCCCCTTCATCCCCCACACCGAGCTCCTGGTGCCCCAGCACAGAGCAGGGCTGGACCTGCCCTCCCCTGGCACCCAGGGACCACGGGCCCCTTGGAGAGCATCCTGCACCGGGCTGTGCGCAGCGGGCGCCCGGCACATCAGCAGGGCCCTGATTACGTCTTGATTAGTCTTAATGACTTCCCCTCTCTAAATGAGCATTCACAGCTCTGGAAGGAACGGAAGCTTCTCTCCTCCCATAATAGCACAGGACGTGCCGAGGGGCTTACCCGAACAAGGCAACTCTCCAGGAACAGTGACAGCTTCTGCTTCGCTTCCTCCTCCCACCCTCCTCTGCACCCAGGGTACCCGGACTGGCCCTGTGGTACAGCTGTCCCCTGGGTTTCCCTCTCACCCAACTCCCCATGGGACCGTACACCCTGAGGATGGCCAGCACACCCCTGCTGAACCCCCAGTCAGGACTGGGCTCAGGCAGGTTCCAGTCACGGTGGAAGAGCTGGTGGAAAGCGCAGTCATGGGGGCACGGGACATCCCTCCAACAGGAATGACAGCAGGTGCTGTCACACTGGAGGCTGATGGGCTCCCTGCTGCCCCCAGGTTCTTCACGAGGAGCAACTTCCTCCACATTGCACACACCCCTGCTGAAATGTGCCTGTGCTCGGCCCTGCATGCCTCACCAATGCACTCTCCTCCTCCTCCTCCAGCAGTGTGGCAGGGCCACATCCTCCCATTTCTGGCAGGTACTTTGCTCTTCTTCCACATCTTGCATTGATGGGGTCTCTCCCACCTATGTAGCTTCAGACACCGCCTTTAGAGCAGCAGCTACATCTCTAGCACAGCCAATTCAGACACCAGCTCCAGCACCTCTCCCTGGGCTGCTCCAGGGGTCCCTCCAGCAGCTCAAGATCCCAAACCCAGCAGCCAGGCCCAGCTCTAGGGCTGCAGTCTGCACATCTGGGCTGGCTGGCAGGCAGCAGTCAGTAATCCAGCTGCAGAGGAGCTAAGCTCAGTCCTTCAACTCACTTCTCTAATTCCAGCATTAAGCCTTACTGTATTAAAGGGATGACTCAGAAAAGCCGACAAGCACAAGTGTGCAGCCCCTGTCCAAGGGATTCACGTGCCCAGAGAAAGGGGGGAAAGTCTTACAAGTGAATAAATAAACTAAGGAGACAAACGTCCTCAGCTGTCAACTCCTAAATTAATTCAACATGTCTTGTGAAGGAGCACTGAGAACATCTGACCCTCCTCAGTGCAGGGGATGGGTGACAGCAGGACACGGGATGCTCCAGGGCGGGTGAGGAGAACCAGCTCACTCAGCATCTGTGTGTTAAGGTTTTCCCAGGAGAGGCACAGGGAAGGGGGATGACTTTAAAAAGCATTATCTAGGCCTTGATTTCATCTGAGGGGCAGGAAAGGAACATCAAAACCATCAGAAAAATCACCTTCTTCCCATGGGGCAGGGGGCTGAGGGTGGGTGCGAGGCTGGGTGTGAGGCTGGGCTTGGGGGAAGGAGAGCAGCTCAGTACCTGGTTATAGCAACTCAGCGGGGTGATGACGGCAGGATCACCAGATGGAGATGCCCAAGAAACAAGCTGAGAGGTGAGATCAGATGGAGGGGGATATATTAGGAACAGACACGCAGATTTACACATCGTGAGTGAGGAGGTGACAAACAGGTCTGTGGAAGGGGAATCAAACTCTCACGAGGGAGTGGAGTGTGATGAGGAGTGAGGGAGAGGGAAGACTTCTGGGACTCCGGCTGGCAGGGGGACATGCTGGAAGAGATGCTGGAGGTGGAGGGAGGACAGGGGGACCACCAGTGACTACAGAGCAGGGACTGAGCAGACGGGTGGGGCCAGGAACAGACAAGCACTGTGTTCAGCAATGAAGCCAGATGCAAAGGACAAGTTTCACTACAGTTGCATCTACATTTCGGTTGCCAAAAATACCTTTCACAGATTGGCTGTCTTTAATTAAAAGGATGTCTCCTGTGCTCCTGGCACGATACAGAACTCATCCTGCCATGTGGGGCTCTGCGTGGAAGCTCTGCAGGGTGAGCTTTCCCATGGGACAGTTCCTCTTTGCCTGCATCCTTCCACGTCCTGCCAGTGCTGGGCAGCTCAGGCAGCGATGCTTCCCTGAAATGCCCCTCCACAATGCAGGCACAGAGAAAAGAAGGAAAACTTCACCCTCTTCCTGTTTTGGCTTCTCTCCTTCCCTCCAAACACAGAGAACGCCTTCCTCCTCTCTCCTCCTCCACGTTTCAGTGCAAAGATTTAGCTAATTTCTTCTATGAATAGCACGGGAGTAGCCATAGCAACATCACCCTGCCAACCTCACCACCTCCACTGCCTCCATGTCCCCAGCACCCTGTTCCTCTCACCCTCCCTCGCACCTCCCCAGGGAACATCTGGGGCTTCAGCCATTTCCCACAAAGCAACCTGTATTTGGCTTCCTGACTGCCCCCTTGGTGCTCTCCCTCCTTCCCTCCAGCCATACCTGCTCATCACTCAGAAACCTGGTCTGAACCCCCATGGTTTCTCCAAGGCTCTTTCTTCTCCCCCCGACCCATGCCCCAAGAGACAGGAGCCCCAAATCCAACATCATCTGAAGGTTCAGCAAAGGCTGGTGCTTCGGCCAAGATGTGCTGTCCTGTGCCCACCTACTGCAGTTAATTGCCCAGGGCACGGGAGGAACTCAACAAGCAAGGTTTGTGCATTGAAAACCACCCCTGAAAATCAGTGAAACACTCACTGCTGAGGGCGGGCAGGGAAGACCTGTCCCACTCCTCCACCTGCCTGGCCATGAAACACTTGTGCCAGGGGTGGAGGCCACACAAGCCTGGAATGCTCCAGGCATTTGCAGGTGGTCAAGGTCTCATTGCAATGCTCCTCCAAGTCCCCTCAGCATCCTCGAGACCACCCCAAGAGGGAGAAAGGGACCACAGAAAGGGGGGCAGCAGGACTTTGCATTCCTGGCCAAGCAGGGCCAGCAAGCCCTGGGGGCAGAGGGCACTTCCTCACCACATGCCAGGGAACTGCACTGCCCTGGGCCCCTTCCCCAGACACCTGAAACACACATGAAAACACTGGTGACACCCTTGGGACCCTCACGGGGGGGCCTCGCTCTGGTCATTGTGCCTGGCACCAGGGTCTTTAGAGTGAACTAAGACTCAGGGCTGGACACTCCCTCTGGAAGGGAAAGGTGCTACTTCCAGACCCTCAGCTCTTGGAGCAGTGCTGGAGAAGGGGCTTGGGCATGGCCAGGCAGCTGAGCACCCCTCTCCTGAGAGGCTGTGGGCGTCACTGTGCAGGGGAGAGGAGGGGTTTGAGCAGCCTGCTCCAGTGCTGCACATCAGGGATGCTTCCCTGGATCACACTGCTGTTCCTCCCCCAAAGCCAGGAGTCCTCCTGTCACCCCAGTCTGGCAAGGGAGGAATTGAGTCCCCCACCAGCGACCAGAGGGGGACAAGGAGGGCACAGGGCCAACAGGAAGGATAGTGATGGAAACAATGGAGGATAGCAATGACATCAAGTGCAGGGACCGGGAACTAATGAGCAGGGAACATGGATAGATAAGGGAAAATAAATGGAAGAGATCTCAGAGGGGAGAAGAAAAGCAAAGCGAAAAATATACGAGATACCTAGACCTCAGAGATTTCCTCCCTCCCTCCGGTGAGGATTAGGGGTTCTCAGTTACTGGCATTGCCTGAGCAAGCTAAAATGTGTCCTAGAGAAGGGGAGAGGCAGGAGGAGAGAACAGACGGGGGCTGGAAGTGGGAGGAGGTGCAGGTTGATGCTGGGACCGTGCCGTGTGTTGGGCAGCACGTGTGGGCACGTCTCACATGCCGTGGAGCTGCACACAGGGTCCGTGAGTATGCCATGATGTCAGAGAACATACACCACCATATGCAACTCGTGAGCACGTTTCTGGTGCCAGAGCATTAGCACACGCTTCTCTGCTTGCATGAAGAAGCAAGGGGAGAAAAAAAAGCTTAAATGAAAGGTGGTGAAGCTCCCCAGGAGGTTAACAGATCCCTGCTTACCCGGGAAAGCCTCCTGGCTGTGCACCCTTCCCACCTCAGCTGCTGGGAGTGCTTTCAGGGACAGTGAGCTCATTTAAAGGGGCAGCCCTGAAAAATGGCAGCCCTGCCTCCAGCCTAGACTCTCCTGGACACGGAGGCAGCCTGTGAAGGAGATTGCTTTACATCTGCAAGCTCCAGCCAAATCTACCCAGAGCCCAGCATCTCCCGGCCTCCCAGAGCCGATTGGACCTGCTTGCCTGGGCACAAGCCATGCCTAGATGTTTCCATGTTACCACCTTTTGTCCCTCTGCCCACCACTGGAGTGGGTAGAGCATGGATTCCTCGGGGCTCAGGCACTTGGATCAGGAGGAGAGCGTTGCCGAGGCATTTGCTGCAAAGCTTTACTCACGGCACACACACCAGGGAGCTGCTGCCTGCTCTGATACAGGCACTGCACATACCACACACGTCATATTCTACATGCAGACCCCGCTATGCTCACATAGCCTCAAACACTGGCATCCTCTGTTGCTTGCAATGCCGCGAGGAGCTTTTGATTTTCTTTCCTTTTTTTTTTTCATGTTCAGAAAGGCAAAGGCAGAGCAGAGATTCCCAACGCGGACTTCCCGAGCAGCCCCAGCTCCATGGCAGCACCACAAAGAGACAATGATTTCTCTTCCACCATTGCAAAACCATGAAAGGCTCCCCTGCCCAGCCTGCCACGGCAGCAATGCAGCTGGCATCACTTCCTTCTCACACTGCTTGCAATCGTCTTACCAGGAATACTGGGCCGGACCTTTCATGCAAGCAGGAGCAGAAAGGAGGGAGCAAACATGCTTTGATTTTCTGCCCCCTGAGCCTGCTGCTTTGGTTGGAGGGAAGGAAAGAGACAGTGGAGGAAAGATGGAAAAATGCTTGCCGGGAATCAGCAGGCGAGAGAGAGCTGAGGCTGATTTTGATGCAAAGAGTGGCAGAGAAAGAGAGAGAGAGAAAGCAGGACCAGGCTCATAGGAAGGTGGCTGGGGTTTTTGGTGCCTTCTGTAAATATCATCTGAGCTATCAGCTATGAATCTAATTATTTCAACCAGAGCTACAGACCGAGACAGTAATGAAGAAAAAATAGAGGAAGGGAAGAAGAGGGTTGTGTTTGCCGAGAGCAGAGGAGGAGAGAATTCCCATTGATTCCCGTGTGTCTGCCTGCTACAGCATCTTGAAATAATAATTAGAAGGATCAATAAGAAATCATGTGAGGTTTGAAGGTAATGAATGAAAGAAGCAGAAGCAGCAAACTAAATGCCTTTCTCTCAAGCAGGGTAAATTGTTTTTCAAGCAGGGTCTAGCCTCCATTTTAATGCTTTGCAAACAGATCCAACCATTTTCTAAGCTGGCTTGTGGGTTCAAAATAAGACTGGTCTCTCCATTTAGGGGAGAGAGACACAGCCCGAGAATGGGTCTTGGAGAACACTAATAAAATGAACGTGTGTGGGAAGAAATGGAGGCAGTGAAATGGGGCAGAATGCACACAGCACGCCAGCGACCAGAGCAGGGTTACGTAATAATCTCGGGGAGCAGGGACGTAGCAGCAGAGCGAGGAAACCACAACTCAGTGGAGAGTGGGTGACAGTTTGGGAGCGCTGGCAAGCAACACCGCGAACCCACGAGGCTGCCCAGCGGGCAGCACGCACCATGCCTGCTAAACACGGGATGATGGGATGCCCTTGGTGCTGCCACGGCTTCAGGCGACGGCATCGCAAGCAGCGAGCACCTCAGGTGCGGTGTCCAAAATACATCACGCCCGACGAGCACCATGCGCCAAGCAAGATCCATTTGGCCCCGTTCGGCCCTGGGAAGGCTGCTCCAATGCCGGGCTCCTACGCTGGGCAGGACCGCAGCAGCGAGCCCGAACAACGGCAGCGCCAGCGCGACCGACTCCGACGGCCAACCCGAGAGACGACGACGGCCAAGCGCATCGTCGCCGGCATCCAGCCCCAGCACCCACGCCGGCTGCTCGCGACGCCCCCGGGGTGATGCTGCAGCGTGCCAGAAACCCGCCACGAACCCTGCGTTACCCCGACAGCCGCCCGCCCCGTCGCGTCCCGCACCGGGGAGCCGCTGCCCGGGGCTGGCCCGTACCTGCTCGTACCAGTCGCGGCTCGAACACGTGCATTCGGGCCACCAGCCCGGGCCGCTCCCGTTCACCTTGGCCGCGCTCTTCCCCGGCGCCGGCGGCGGCGGCTTCAGCGCGGCGGGGTCGCGGGCGGGGGGCCCCAGCTTGGCCTTGCCGCGGGCGGCGGGCGCGGCGCCCCCGGGTGCGGGCAGGGTCTGCGAGCCGTAGCCGCCGTAGCCGTACTGCTCGTGCTGCCACTCGCCGTAGGAGGGGGGGTCCATGCGCCGCAGGGCCGCCATCCGCGTTACCTCGTAGCACTCGGGGCACTTGCAGCAGTGGTGGTGCTTGTGCATCGCTGCCCTCACACCATAGAGCCGGCAGGGAGGGAGGGAGGGAGGCGGCGCGGAGGGGCGGAGGGATGGAGGGAGGGAGGGATGCTCAGGGGGCGGCAGCGGCCCCCGCCCCGCGCAAGGCGCGCCTGCCGCCTCTTCGCCCGCTCGGCGCCCCCGGCCCCGTGGGAGGAGGAGGAGGAAGAGGAAGGGAGGGGGATGGTGTTACAGCGCGGTGATCTCCGCGGGGGCGCGCCGCGGCATCGTCCGCAACGCCACTCAGTCCCGGGGCCGCTCCCGGCGCGGGGCGCGGGGCAGCAGCTCCGAGCCGCTCCGCTGCATCGGGCGGCTTAGCCGGGTCCAGCCCAGCCCGGTCCGGCTCGGCTCGGTGCGGGACCGCGGCACCTGCGGCGGCGCGGAGCATCCCTCGCCCCCCCTCCCCCGCAGCGGCCAATCCGCGCCGGCGGAACCTCCGCGCTCCGCCCCGGCGGCGCCGCTCATCCCCGCGCTCATCCCCGCGCTCATTCCTGTGCTCATCCCCGCGCTCCTCCCCGCGCTCATCCCCGCGCTCATCCCCGCCGCTCCGGGCAGACCCCCGCCGCGCCGCCCCCGCTGCCCTCCGCGCAAGCGGCATCCAGAAGGAGCAGAATCCTGCGCTGCCTCACGCATCACCTTGCGGCTGCCCTCAGCCCGTCTCCCGGCGCATCGGGCAGCCCTTGTGCAGCGCCGCTCCTCCAGCCCCGCGCGGCCGTGGCAGCCCTGCCAGCTTTGTGGTTGACGCCAAGAGGGGTTCACTTTGCTTCAGCTGTGGTCCGCACTGGAGTATGAAATAATTTTTCAAGATCTGAACTGGTCGCTAGGCTGGCAGCAGCACCGCTGTTGCATCTCTGTATCAGTTGTCACCTTGCTTTTTTGGAAATGTTACCACATGTGCTCCATCAAGAACAGCAGCCGCGGGATGCTGCCACTGCCCCATGAGCCACAGGTGTACTTGGGGGTGTAGAAACCCCAAAGGCCTGCGCTGGGCCTTCCACCTACTGCCATGAGGGGATGGTGAAAGCAGAGCAGAAATGCCTGCTGGTGCAGCAGGGCAGGGGTGCTGCTCCCAGTGCAGCTCAGGCAGTCCTTCACCTCTTGCATAGAAGTGCAGAACTGGAAAAAGTTCAGAAGAGCCATTCAGAGAAATTGATGGGGGGAGAGAGAGAATCCATCACAAAACCCCACATCTGATCATTTAGAACCTGAACCTGGCCTCCTAATGTTCAAAGGTTGTAAAAAACACTAGGGTGGGTGAAAAACTATTTAAAGAAATGGTACATAAATATGTAGAAGAGCAATGAAATGTACACAGGGCTGCCACAGGATATGGCTAAAAGACAGAAGCAGGAGGGGGCCACAAGCTGAGCCACAAGATATGGTGGTGCAACACCTCAATTCAGGTTCCAGGGTCTGCAAGGCTCCTCCTGGCCTCCTGCAGCTGGTGTAATATGGCCCTGGGCACGAGCAGGGCTGTGGGAGGAGGGAGTGCACCATGGCTGGTCAGATAAATGCCCCTGCCCACTCCTTGTTCCTTTAGCTCTTTAAACTGTAGTACAAAATTACTTCTGCACTTCACCTCTGTACACAGAGGTGCTCCTGCAGGGTTTGCTCCCAAGCAATCAAGTGAAATGGTTGTTTCTGGGTGAAGGGAAGGGGACAGAAGACACCCCATAATCAAGATTGGCATTGTCCCCAAGCACCATGTTCCCCACTGCACGGTGCAGCACCTGTCCTCTCCAGCACTGCCTGCACTTCACTGTCTGTGGGGTGCTCAGGACACCTCAATCACAAGGTGGCTTAATGCCACGGAATGGTGGAGTGGCTCAGACACTGAGATTTCCCAGCTGCAGGGAAACAACGTTCCTAGGCAAGCAAGTCTAGAGCACCTGTCCTCACCATGGTGACCTCAAGCAGCTGAGCACAGCAGTGCTGCTGAGCCCTCAGAAACAGCTCCACAGGTGAGGCTCACCCTGCTGCTCCCCTGGGCTCTCTCTGCACAGTTATCAGTCCCAGGGCCACTGTGGCACTGACCCAAAGAGATGCACCAAGATGAAGCCAATGGCTGCACACAACAAAGTGTTTCCACCCTGCAGAGCTCAGTGCCACAGGGCATTGCAGACCCCAGGAGCTCACTAGGGCAGGACAGGCTGGGATGCCTGCATGCAAAGCAAGCTTGTTCAGAATTAATCAGTGAAAAACTGTGTGTGCATGGCAGGAAAGCGTGCAGTGCTGGCTTTAAGAGAGGACTTTACACTTCAGGTTTTAAGAAATTAGGATCATCTCCACATCTTCTACTGCTCCTTGTGCCATCAGATGGGAAAAACAGGAGGGACTGGGGCCAGACTGAAGCAGAGATAGAGGACTGCTGCACTGAAGTAGAGCAAAAAGCCTTGTAAAAAAGGGCAGGTGTCAGTGTCTCCCCCATGAGAGCAAAAGGACATGAATTCCTTGTTGGCTACCCACCCATCGGCACCTCTGAGATAACTTCGTCAATGAGATGTGCTCAGTACCTGGGCTTAACTAATTACTGCTCCAGCCCAGCTGCAAACCTCCTTCCCACTGCAGTTCCCACCCTGGGATGGCATGGTTAGGTTGCAGGGATCATGCAGTGGCCACCCAGTGAGGCCTCCCCACTGCCATGGGCCTTCTCCAAAGCCATCTTTGGGCCAAGGCCAGGAGCCCCATGTCTGGAAGAGGCTGACTTGGGCGGGAGGAAAGCACCAGGGAACTGCACAAGCAGAGTTTGTCACACCAACTGCTCACACCTGCCCTGCTCCAGAAACACCTCCTGTCACTCTGTCCTGGGATGGGGGCAGGCAAGGACATGGGCATTCACTCAGGGAGGAAGCACAGAAGCAAAGGACAAGAGCTGTTAGGGAAAAACGCTTTAATAAGGAGCTGAGTGAACAATAAAGAGAAGCATTTAATTTGATTTTTTTCCCCCTCCCATTGTTTTTTTNTGCGGGAAAAGGGAGGGATGTCTTTTCGAGGCAAATGCAGAGAGAAGCTGATTATTTAATTTGATTTGTTCCCCCGTCATTTGTTTTTTTTTCTTTTTTTGGTGCATCCTCCACAAGGAAGGTGTCTGGTCCTCTCTATGCTCTGTCTCTGGCAGCCTTCACAGCCGTTCATTGAATGCCCATTCCCACATGGGAAACACCCTCACTGCCAGCCCTGGAGTGCCAGTATTGTGCCTCCACCCCACACCACTTCTCCCAGCTCTCTTATCTGTTAGTGCCTCATTGCCAGTTGCAATCAGAGAGGTCTTGAGCCTCAGCTGCTGCAGCTCTTTAGAGTTCTTCCTTACCTGCTTGCATCTCCCCTCCCCAAACCCCACGTTTCCCATTATAACTGACACGACAGTTGTTTAATTCCTGTGCATTCGTAATGAACTGCATGTGCCACCTGCTAGCCCCAATCAAAGGGGAAAAAAAGTAATCCAGGGTTGCTGCTGCCTGCTTGCAACACTGTTCCCTAATGCTGCACAGGACTTGGGACACCTAATCAAGCCTAAGAGGAGGCCAGGGCTGGTTGGCCAGGGGCATCCACGTTCTGTACTTCTCCAGCTTGTTTTAGTGAGTAGTGGCATTTTGGCAGCTGGGGATGACTTTGCTGGGAGACCAAGTGATGTGGGCACCTGCACTGGGGTGCCCAGGCCTGTGTCTGGCAGGGCAGGCACAATGCCCAGCACTTTGAGGTAGCTGTGGGCATCTTGCTGCAGTAATGTGAGCTTTGAGCAGGGCTAAAGGAGATGGGAGCTGATTTCCAGGCAGGTGCCTTCATGGAGGGAAGTGATTCAAGAGCTCTCTCATTCTCTATCCTCTTCCTACCGGTATTCTCCCCGTCTTATTTAAATTCAGCTTTGGCAGCTGCTCTTTTTACAGGTGCTAATTTCAGCAAAGTGTCAAGAAATCCCCGGAGGTGATGCTATTTACAAGGCACGAAGATGGCACAGAGCTAGGTTTTATCTGGTGTCACCGGCATTTCAGCCCCTGCTGCCGCTTCCTTCCTCTCGCATGAAGTCCTGCGGGGAGAGCAAGGCAAGCGTGAGGCGCCAGGCACTGTGGGTTTGTTGTACCTACAGCCCTTGGAGGAGCAGGGGATGAGAAGGTGGGGCAGGCTGAAGGCAGCCAGCTCCTCGCAGAGACAGCAGTCATGTGAGTGCTTGACTAGCACCCAAGAGGAGCTGGATCCTGCCAGGGGAACCGAAGCCACACGTTTGCTCTGAGCCTGGGTGCAGACAGGGAATCTTTACAATTCTCAGGAGGAAGGGGAGGACGGTTTTGCATGGGGGAAGTACCTTTTTCCATCACAATCACCTGCAAAAAGACACCCAACACACGCAGCGCAGGGAGGCAGCAGGGAAATCTATCTGGGCAGGCAGGCTAGGAGGAGATGAGCAGCAAAGAGAGGGACCAGCTGAACTTGGCTCAGGCTGTCAGGCAGTTCCTCAGCACTTACACACACCCCACCCAGCAGGAATTTGCCATTGGCTGCCTGGGGCTTCTCAATTGGAACTTGAAGAGGTGCTCTGCAGAGCTGGCTGCACAGCTACTGTGGGCAAATGGGGCTGGAGGTTCCTGTGAGCACTGGAGGGTTTGTGCAGTCTCAGCTGAGTGGGAAGGGGCAGGGTAAGAAACACCTCACTCCGTGGCTGTTCCTTCCTGTACACTGGGAAACGTGCAGCTGGGATAATAATAACCAGGCATACCAAGGGACCAATAGCTCTCAGCACTCTCAGGGCAGGTGCCCAACAAATTATTCTTCTCCAGGGCAAAACCATTTTTATTCTATTAATGATCCCTGATACATTGCCCAGTTGCTTAATCCTCGCTTGTGGCAGCAATTGCACGAGAGTCTTTAATAGACACCAATTGGCTGGTTTCTGCAACTCACATCATGGACAACTAAATGTTGCACATGACTGTACTAGGGGAGGGGAGAGGAGTGATGCAGACCTGAAGCAGGTTCTTACAGCAGGGCTCAGGCTCCCTGCCTGTAAAGAGAGCCTGGAGGCGTTATTTATTAACAACCAAATGCAGCAGGCTTTATGGAATTCCTGACAGCCTCACAATGCCCACAGCTGCTCTCCCCATCACCTGGCAGGGATGCTTCTTGTGTTGGAGCACTTGAAGCATGGGCTGGCTGTGGGCTGCCTTAATGCACTTCCCTCCACAGTAGGGGGGAGCTTGCTGCTGCCAGGGCATGGCAATTACAGCACTGACGTGTCCCATGGTCTGTGGGTGCCCACTCCTTGTGTGTGCCTCATTTCCTTTAGAAAATTACGGAGCAGAGGGAAGGTTTGACAGTGTGACCAGGGCACAACTTCACCACTCCACACCAGGGTCACAGCAAGGTGTTTTGAAATCCCACTGGCTTTAAGAGACTCAGTTGCTGTATTTTTGGTCCTGTACCTTGATGTCTTGCTTGTGCCTAGTGTGACACCACCAGAAATCCTGTTTCCCTGCATCCTTCACTCGTCCCAAGCTGCCCCTGGGTATGCTCACATACTTCAGCCTTAGTGGGAGCCAAACACACTCTGCCTGGGCTGTACAAGCCTGTGGAGATCTCCTGGCTGGCTCTGCCTAAGCTGAAATGACCTTGGGGTCACAAAGCCCCACAGGCTGACTCTCAGCAGGACCCACCCCTGCAGGAACAGGTACTCTCCTCAGAGTGGGACAACACGTGGCTCTGAAAGGGAGGCAAGGGCTCAGCATCCCTCTGCCCAGACCTGGGGCTGCCCGGGCAGCACAGACCTGCCCAGAGATGTTCCTTCCTCGATTATTCCCACCCTGCTTGGGGAACAAGAGGGGGAACTCTGTGGGGAACACGCATTCCCTCTTTCCCCTGGCCAGCCCTGCTCCAATCTGCCCCTTCCAGATGGAGCAAAGCCCATTCTGCAACTCCCACCGCCCGCAGTCAGTGACTCACAGGGATGCCGGTGCCTCATCCAGGCAGTGCTGCCCCAGAACACACTTTCCGGCAGGGAGACCTGTCCTACCAAGGGGACAAAACCCAGTGCTGGTGTGCCTCGGAGACACGGGCACCCGCGGTGAACGGGAGATGTGCGCCCGGCTGGCCCGGCCCTGCCCCTTTAAGGGAGGACGAGCTGCTCGGAATTTTGTGAATGGCTGTCCCCGCCCCCGCCGCGCGCGCCGCCCGCCCGGCCAATCAGCGCGCGCGCCTCCGGCCCGCAGCCCGCGCACGGGGCCCTCTTAAAGGCGCAGCGCAGCCACCAGCCCGGCCCCACACGACTCGGAAGCCCTGAGGTGACCTTCAAAGCGGAGCCCAGCCGCGGGATGAGGAGCCGTTCCTGAGGCACAGCCACAGCCATGCGTTCCTCAAGAGCGCCATGCTAGCCACACAAGCCCTGGAGGGGGGATGGTGCTGAGGGGTGAGGCGCCAGTTTCCCTCACCCTGACTGCAGGGCTGGGACATGGGACGGTCAGGTCGCGGGGAATGGACACCCGCACTGGCCAGAGCACACAGCTGGGCTGAGCTTCCCCAAAGGCCATGAGCTGCCGAGCCATGGTGTGAGGGAGAGCAGGCAGCTGGGAGAGCTCTTTCCTCACCCCACTCTTGTTCTAGGCCAGATCAGGAACGCAGAAGCGCTCCCACAGCAGCGGAGCACTAAAGCTTACGAAATCTTCCTGCAGAAACACCCCGTGAGACTCAGCTGTGCAAAATCTACCACGGCACAGAGGGGAAATAGCTGTGCGGTACGTGCCAAGGGGGAGGGCATGAACAGTGCAACAATGGGATTGCAATAAACCCAGCTCCAGGTCCAGCCTGGGCTCCCCCTGCACTGCAGTGCAGTGCAGTGCCCCCTCCAGCCTCTGCCACAGCTCCTCCCTCAGTCTGCTGTAGCCCAGGCTGTGAAATGATCCGGTCTAAAAATACCCCTTCAAAGGGGGGACAGCCTGGCAGGACATTGCCATGTTTCCTGGACACGTGCAGGTGGGAAGCTGGTTGTCAGGCTGGGGAAGCGATGTTGGCCAGGCAGAATGGTCTCCATGCCAGTGCTTTGGGCACAGACATTGGTGTACCTGAGCAGTGCCAGCCCCTACAGCTATCCAGGCCACAGACTGCAGGAGGCCTTTGCCTGAGCCTCAATGCTTGGAATAATTTTTAGGTGCGATGGCAGCGAGACTCCTACAAGGTGCTTTGTACCTGCAGGCTGCAGGGCTCTGGCAGGTGCTGCCCTGGGGCAAATCCTTGCTTCCTGCAAGACAGCAGAGATTGGCTTGAAATGCTGCCACTGCTGCAGCCACGCCAGGTTTAACCCTCCCAGAGCAGGCAGAGCAAGGCAAGGGGAGCCAGCAGAGAGCACCTTTCCAAAGGCTCACGCTTGGATTCACAAGAGGGATGATTTCCAAACCCACGCTCATTTACTGTCCTCCCCCTGCACTTCCCCTAGATCCTATCAATGCTGAGGATAATACATCTCTCAGCATAGCTTGGTACTGATCCTCCAAATCCTAAAGACCATAAACCTTCATGAGCAGTTATCGTGGCTGCTCTATTTATAACAGTGCCAGTACTGCCTCTGCCACCAGAATCCTGATCTCTGTCCAGCCTGATGCCATTAAGATGCAGTGATGTTCCCCCAGCTCCAGCACTCCAGAATGAAAGCAGCTGGCCTGCCAGGCTCTGCCTTCAAGCTTGGTTTGTTTCTTTAAAAATGGCGAGGAGAGCTCGTTTGTTTTGCAGAAATGCACCTGGGGGATTTGTCCTCACCCTCCTGAGATGCTGGGGTGGCTGTGAGGGGGAGCGGACTGTGGATGGGTGGAGGGGAGGGTGGCACATCCTATGCTCTGGCTCCACATTTCCTGAGCCCCTGGTGGGGCTGTGCTACAGGAGACAGGCTCCGGTGCTTCACTTTGGTTGCAGCAGGAATATGGTCCATCACCTGACAAGGCAAAGCAGGAAAGGACGAACCTGGGTGCTGCTGTGTGGACCTTGCATCAGCACATTTGGGAAACTCGATGAGCAGAGCAGACAGAGACCCAGCAGAGGCAGTGCAGTGGCTCACTGAGCTCCTGGCCAAGGCACTGATGGGCCTGGCCCCTGATCAGTCCCCAGCCTGCTGGAGATGTCAGCAGGATGCCATGAATGGTCTTGGTTCTTGATTTCACAGCTACACATGAAACCCACCAGTGTGAATCTCAGTGTGCACGTTGCTCCAGCAGCTGTGCTCCCTCGGGGACAGGCAGACACAGATACTACACGGAGGCAGAGCTGAAACATTGATCTGGAGGGAGGATGGATGGACTCCAAGCCTGTCAGGATGGCTCTGGAGCATGGCTCTCTGTTGGACACTCCCCAGAACCTCCCCCTCACTGTTCCCTCTCTGCCATTGCATGGGGAGAGCTGCATGCACTCACACCATCAAAATACCTTCAAAACAGTGACAATGACTTGGGTGAATGGAGACACCATATCCATCAAGATTTTCCTACGCTGCACAGCCAGAAACACCTTGTGTCTGCAAGGATCTTCCTTTTGCTGCTGGTTTGAGACAAGAAGTCCCCAAGTAGAGTAGGAATAGGTGACCATGCATGAGATTTTGTTTTGACAGCCTGGTGGCTCTACTGACTTCTTCATCCCTTGCTGAAGGTGGCCATTGAGCTGGGAGAACTGAAGTCTAAGCATGTTCATCTCTGCAGCAGGAATAGCAAGAGCCTCTAGTAAAGCTGAGGCCATTCAACCCCAAAATGTCCTCTGAAGTGACAGCTCTTACTGACACAGCCCTTGTTGACCCCCCCTTTGAGCAGCATCCCTGGGACACAGGCAGCCAGCTGCCCAGCTGGGTGTCCCTGCTGTGCAGGGCTCATGTGTGGTTCACTCTGTGTGTGTTATTACAGACAGACACCCTCTTGAGTTCAGCACTTTGGCTTTTGCGCCTGTGTCAAAATCTCAATGTCAAAACACAATGTCAAAACGATGTCATTGCAAATTTGCAATGTCAAAACACAAAATTGCTGGAGAGTATCTGAATGCCCTGAAGTGACCTCTAAGGCACAAAGTGGCTCAAGTAACACTGGGCAGCAGCCTCTGGGCTGGGGGTTGCTGCTTTTCTTCTCTGCTTCTCCTAAAATAAACATGCTGTCCCTTTTGCGTGGGGATGCAATGGGGAGGGGGGAGTTCCCCCAGGAGCTGGTTGCTTCTGTGGTCCCATTGCTTGAGCATTAGCCACCTCCTGGCATTTTGGGGTTGCAGGGCCGCTGCTGATGGGCTCAGGTCGAGATAAAGCAGTGGCCTGGTGAAGTCTGGCCTGCAGCAATGCCCAGTCAGCCCACAGAGAGGGCATGGGGTGGTGGGGACACCAGGGCACGTGCAACCAAGCAACCTGACAGGGGCTTCTTGCTTCACTGTCAGACGTTCGCCCGCATCAGAGACCTGCTTCATTTCCCTGACGCTCCATGTGACGGCAAGCAGCTCCTTTTGGTGCTTCCCCTCTCCTGTATCTCGCAGAGGAAATGGAGAGCCGTGAGGCTGCGGCCCAGGCAGGGGAGCGGGGAGTTCCCAGCCGGCATCTCTGCAGCTGCAGCATCTGCCACACGCCCATCCCACCCCGACCCGCTGCTCCTGGCAGGCAAAGGTGCGGCAGCACGGGAACGCCCTTCGGTCTGGCCACAGGCACACTGGGAAATAGGAAAAAAACACTTGAGAGAAGGACGGGCGAAGCAGACAGCCGGTCGCCACGCCGGCGGAACAGCTTGCCTTTCTCTGCCAAGTGCCCCAGGGAGCTCCATGGACCTGTTCGGCACTTGAGCCGTGGGTTGTGGGCAGACGGATGCATCTTCTTCCGCAGCAGGTGCAGCAGAGAGGGCTCCTAACACCCTGACAGGGCGTTTCTGCCAGAGCAGTGTCCTCCCCGGGACACAGGGAGGGGGACCGGGACGTTTCTGGCCTCAGCCCCGCAGGGCTAAAGCGCAGACTGCGCCTCTCACGCTGCGGGCGCGCTCAGAGGCATCACACACACCTCCGGAGCCTGCCGGAGCAGCAGTGACCCCTGCCAGCGAGGCTGCTCATTCACCGGTGATTTCAGAGCGTGCATGGAATGCCTGCCCTCTGAAGCAGCCTTGCCCGCGCTCTCCATCATTCCAGGACGTGCTGTTGCTCGGTGTCAGCTGCCAGGCTGAGCGAGGGCAGAGCTGTGGCGTCGGGCAGCACAGCCAGGAACGCCTCGGCAGACGGGAGGGATGCTCGGGCCGGCGGAGGCGGAGGGGCGGCCCCGCACTGGCGCGGTGACAGGGATGAAGTCAGAGTGGCTGCAGAGCCGCGCTGCGAAGCAGGAGAGGGGCGGCAGGGGAAGAGCAGCGCTTCTTCGCAGGCGCACAGCTCTGCTCATCAGCGGCATTGTTCCTCTTTCATTTATCTTTACAGCTGGCTGCTCGCTGCACAGAGGATGAAAACGGCGTTTACTGAGAGCGGCAGCCTCCTCGGCAGCCTGGGAGCACAGGTGGGTGACACCGGCCACAGGAGCATCCTCGTGAGTCTTCCCGCAGCACATGCACATAAGCCCTGAGCAGCCCTGCTGAGGCAACCACAGGGCGCGGGAAAAGGTTGAAATGAAAGAATTCAGCAAATAAAACCCCACAAGTCCCGGAACTCAGGCAGGGTTTTGCCTCTATTAGCCTCAACAAGGCGTTTTATCTGGCAAAGTCCCTTTGCTCTTGCCCTGCTGAGGGTTGAACATCCACTTTGCCATGGAGGGATGGTTTCAGCCCACTAAGCCTCAACAGGAAGCACATGTTGTTGCTGTATTTACCGGCACGTCTTCCTTTGTAGCAGCCATTTGCACACTGCAGGGCTATTCAGAGCACACCCATGTCCTCGCCAGCAGGCAGAAATTTCCTGTTCTTGGAAGCATTTGAGTGGAGAGGCAATCTATCTGACATACATCTTCCTGGCTGAAGCAGGTCACGGTAGCTTTTGCTCTGTTAACAATGCCGTGAAGAGCTGCAGGCAGGGGAGAGGACACAGCCAGGGCAACAGAAAACTTATTTACATCGATGGATGCGATAAGAGAATTGCACTTAGTTCGTGTAGGAAAAGCCAGTTCATGATGTTGCCTTTTATCAGTGGCAGGGTGTCCACTAGAGCTCTTGTTCCTGGGCTGATGGCACCAGGGTGGCAGCTGGCGCTCCCCTGCCCTAGCATTAACTATGGTTAACTTATAAAAGCTTCCCTG
>WAAE01000595.1:0-40432 GCA_013400495.1 Nicator chloris
TTTCTTCTTTTCTTTCTTCTTCCAGTTCTCTCCTATGGCCAAATTGTCCAAAAGCAGTGTGAAATTTAATAGCAGCAATACAATACCTTCAGCAAAATGTCATTTCTGTGTATGCAGAATTCGACTCATCTGGTCATCAGATTTGAAGTATCTTGTGAATTATGTAACTAAGGTTCCCCATTTTGAAAAGCTCTGAACATAATTTTTTCTATTTAAGGTCACAATAAATTTCTAAAAACTTGTTTGCTACCAAATAGTCTCTTCCATCACATCTATTAAGTGAAAGTGGTTTCTATATTTTTTCTTCATACGTGATGTTTGGTTGGGTGACATGCTCTTTTCCTTTTTGTGTGTATGTTCTCATTATGACTGAGCAGCTTAAAATTCTGTCTTGCTGAGGTTTTAATTATCTTTTCAAAAGCATACAGGGTTTCTGCTGTTGCTCTTTGTGTTTGAACAAGTTTATCCTCTTTCTCAGAGCCTTCATTGGTCTATCAGATGCTGAACTGGTTGAAGATTTTTGATAGCAGACCTCTCCCAGTCAACTCCATCATTGTTGAGTGTATTTGTTTCAACAGTAAATGACTATGCATTATGCTCTTTGAGCGTTAGTTCTTTCCATGTTGATTCAACCACAGAGACACAAAGGTTAATAAACAACACCACACTTCTTGATGCTAAGACTTGTTATGGTATAAATGTCTTTTTCTCTTCTGCTCTGGTTTGGCACTGCTGGTTACAGCCTGCCTGACACAAGATGGTCTGAGTTCATTTCTCTTTCAAGGCATGTTATGTGTGCTTGTAAGATTCCCAGAGAAATTATTGGAACTCTTTGTGGAGTTCTTTATTCACCAGTCAGTGCAGAACTATGATACTTGTGTGAAAAGTTTTTCTTTGAGGAAGTTGTTCAATCACTGTGTACCTCTAGCTTTTACACAAACTGCTTATTCTGCAGGGCTTAGATTCTCCCAATTTTATATTATAGGAAGACTGCATTTTTTCATTTAGGTTTTTTTTGTGCATGTGATTTTAATCAAGGCCCTTCAGAAGTATTTCAGGTCATTGTTGCCACTCATCAACAGGAAAATAGAAAAGGAAGAGGTTACTTTTGAAGGGCCTGACCATAAGATGTTAGCAGCAGCATCCTGTCTTGCCTGGGATATCTTGCTCACTTATTGTCTCACGAAATCTAACAGGAAAACTGCTGATAACTTTGCAGATCAATTGCCTAGAAAATGGGCTTGATTAGGTTGCTGAGTGTAACTTGGGGAATCCTGCTGACTAATCTTGATTCTGTCCCTTTCAAAGACTAGGATTCAATCTAAACAACCACACTTCTAAACTGACATACACATAACTTCTTACTCTCCAAATGATGGGGTTGTACCTTCCACCAGAGTTTAAAACACCCTCTGGTGTACATCTGGTTGTGCATAGAATGGGATTAGAATAAAAAAATCTATAATTGAAATTAGGCAGTAGATTCATGTAGCACATTAGCAAGAAAAAATTTCTCAGCCTCGTGCAGGCCTAAATGGTCAGTCATCATTTAGTTCTCACAGGCTTACATTATTTGAATGTCAAGTTTTTCTGCCATGTGGAAAGTTCATGAGCCAGTGGTGCCCTTGTTGCCAAGCAGGCCCATGGTATCCTGGGTTACGTAGGGAGGAGCATTGCCAGCACTTCCAGAGAGGTGATCCTACACCTCTGCTCAGCCCTGGTGAGGCCTGACCTGGAGTGCTGTGTCCAGTTCTGGGCTCCTCAGCACAAGAGAGACAAGGAGCTCTGGAGCAGGTCCAGTGGAGCACAACAAAGATGATTAAAGGACTGGAGCATCTCTGAGGAAAGGCTGAGAGAGCTGTGTGTGTTTAGCCTTGAGAAGAGACAACTGAGAGGTGACCCTATCAATATCTGTGAGTACGTAAAGGGAAAGTTTCAAGAGGATGGAGCCAGGCTCTGCTCAGTGATGCCAAGCAGTAGGACAAAAGGCAGAAACTATGCATGGAAGTTGCACCTGAACATAAGGAAGAACTTTTTTACAGTGTGATTGATGGTGCACTGGAACAGATTGGCCAGAGAGTTTATGGAGTTCCCCTCAATTGAGATACTCAAGAACCATCTGGACACAGTCCTGTGCCATGTGCTCTCAGATAACCCTTCATGAGCAGGGAGCTTGGACCAGGATCCTCCAGTGCTCCCTTCTAGCCT
The DNA here is from genome assembly GCA_013400495.1 of Nicator chloris. Classification (NCBI taxonomy): domain Eukaryota; kingdom Metazoa; phylum Chordata; class Aves; order Passeriformes; family Pycnonotidae; genus Nicator; species Nicator chloris. Next base: position 2,209 of record WAAE01000595.1, read on the forward strand.
TTCCCATTCTGTGGTTCTGTAAGACAAACTTGATTTCTTGCAGATATTATTTGAAGATAAATAGGGCTTTCAACTTAGCAATTCTAATGAAAAAGAGAAGAAAAAGACTAGATGCCCTTTTATTTCCATAGAAATGCCAACCTTAAGTCTTTATTACAATTTATAGCAATGCCGAAATGCCACCACCCAGGGTGTATTTCTCCTCTGATTGCCAGTAAATGTAGAAAAATAGAGTTACACCTAATTTAATTTTCCAAGATCAAAGAGCAGAGCTTGTGCTGGTTTTGTAACAAAACAAAAGCACTCTCTTTTTTTTTTATGTGAATGAATGCATAATTTTATGAATCTAAAATCCAACTCATTCTGCTGGCTTTGTATACTCAGGGTCTAAAAATACAGTAAGGTACTTTCTAATTGAGATAAAAACAACTACTTTAAACTTGATAAACAGCATGTAAAAGTCTAATTGATTACAGAACAACTCAGAGGGTGAAGGCTGAGGTATTTACTATGAAAGGTTTGGTTACTAGATTCCCTTTTCTTTCCCACTACAGTGTCGATGCAAATCTGAGATTGCCTGGTGACAAAGTACAATTGGTCCATAGAGAAAGAAACCATGGCAAAAGAATCCCCAGCTGCCTGAAAAGCTTCAGAATGGTTTGGTCTATTATCTCTGGTCACAGAACTGCAGAATAGTTGGGGTTGGAAGGGATCTCTGGAGATCATCTGGTTCAACTTCCCTGCTTAAGCAGGTTCACAGGAACATGTTCAGGCAGGATGGCCAGGAACTTCTAAGACACAAATATGGAATTTATCTTCATAGATAATATAATTTGACAAGTTGCCATATTTCCCATCTAATTTTTTTAGACTCACTTTTGGACTCATCTTGACCATGAATATAGCAAAGCTGATGGTGAGAGCAGGGATAATACAAAGATAATTGGGTAGTCAGTGGGATTTGGTTTTTTTCCTGTACCTACCAAAGATATTGTCATTAATTTTTGCCTTATTGACAAGCTATTATTAAGTTTATGCAGCTGCAATAGAAAGGCCAACACCCCTCTGGGTGAGCTTGGGGAGCCTGGCAGAGAAGAAAGCATGAATCTTGTTGCCAAGTTCTTTCTCTTCAGACAAAGATTCCAGCAGATGTTTTAGGATCTGGAAGGAAAAGATGTCTGTTCATCTACTTGGAGCTGAAAAAATCATGACATTACTTTTTATTTAGTTAGTTATTATTTTTAAAATGTATGAAAGGGGTGCTGTTACTGTCCCTTTCTGAACTTTTCTTTTGTGCCTCTCTGCCTCTTTTCTCCTAACTATAGTCTTCAGTCAGCACAACCCCAAAAATAATGACACAGCATGAAACAATCAGAAGCAATGGCTATCAGCAGTATTCTTGGATGACATTCCAAGATCTGACAACACAAGGACACCCCCCATAAACCAATATACACGAAGTCCTTGTGGTTTAAAAACTTCTAAAAAGCTGGGGCAGACTGCTGTGGCATGAAAGCTTCTACTAGAGGTTATGTTGCACCATACACGCCTATGTAGGAATACTATCCCAGCTGCACATCTAAGTGGGAGGGAGAAGTGAAGAGAGGCAGAGAAGAGTTATCTTATCAAAGCTCCCAGTGGGTTTGTGGCAAAGCCCAGTTTGGTCTCCTGTGCTAAAACCCACAGATAGCAGCCCTTTTGCTCTGGTGAGCGGCTTTTCTGATTAGCAGTAACTGTCAGCAGGCTTTATCACCTACTATGCCCTTGTTATGAGATGTACAGGGCATGCTCTGATATGTTACATCCAAGGCCTATCCTCTAGGCAAATTGTATAGAAGCATTCAATAGTTAAGGTTCAAATTCAGGTATCCAATGTTTTTGCAGAAATCTCGTTCAGATTTTCATCTTGACTTCAACTGCTAGGAGCTGAGACCGTGGCATAAGCACCCTGAGAGGACAGACAGAAATACTGCAAACAACTTAAGTGATAATATTTCCTTGGAAAAAAAAATCGTACAAGATACTGCTTTACTTCTGCAGTGTATTTAGTGAAGCATTTTCAATAGAAACTGAAGAGGGTCAGCCAATCTTTTCATGTATTTCTGAGTATTTTATTTTCGACAATTGGTGTTTCTTATTCTGGGAACTAAGTGGGTAACTAGAAACCAGTTATTAATTTGGTTAATTTTAAATAGGCAAGAGAGACAGAATTCAGATAGATGGAATCTTCCTTCAAGCTGTAGTTACTCTTTTTTGCCAGTTGGAAAGAAGCACCTGATAGCAAGCTGTTTGAGAATGCAACTGCACTATGAATAGCTGAGTGATCTGTTAACAAGAATGAAACACATTTATTCACTCTGGCTGAAGATGTTTGCTGTGTTTTTAAAAATGTGTTTGCTGGAAGAGCTATTAATATCAAATATTTTGTCTTCATGTGTAAAAATAAGCAGTGTAATCTATGCCAAAAATCCTTAGGAGAAAAAACAAAGAGATTTGGATGACATGGTGATATTCATTGTCTGCAAAGGAGACAGAACAAATACAGATGGCTGAGGAGATGTTTAATCCAGCTCACCCTTCTGATTTTCAATTATCGGCATTTAGACACTTGCAAGCTAACAATGCACAGGAAATTTCCAAGCATCTCTGGACAAATTTAATTACTTTGACCATCACAACTACTTTCTTTTCACAAAGAAGAAAAATTGAAGCAAATACTGCTACATACATCTTCTGGGTAATTTAATGTTAGGGATGAAGGAAACACTGTAATTAAAACTAGGCTTCCTTTAGGTTTGACAAGGAAAAGATTAAAATTTTATCCTATCCAGAACTGAAAATATAGGTAGATATTAGTCTATTTTCATTAGAGAGATTTTTACCTGAAACAAGCAAGATTTGCCCAAGATGTTAAGGATCAATATGTTGGGACACTAGTCTGCCTTACCCTCCTGAATCTTTAATTATCTTTCTGTACCAATTAGCTAGGGTTTGGGCAGGTGACCTCTGGGCAGAAGTGATCTGTGATGAACCTCACTGGTGGATTCAAACCTGGAGCAATGGAAGGGATTGTCTGGGAATGCTGTGAATTCCACATCACTGTCAGCATAAAAAGCAGGTTAGACTAGTATGTCAGGAATCACAGAGTTGACCGTGTGAACAAATGACCTCTCAACATCTTTTGACACATTTCTTATGACCATGTATTGAATTTAAAGTAGCCTTCGTATGTAGTTAAATCATTTGGTTCTGATGGATGTCTTAAACAGCAATTAATTGTCTGAGACATGATAGAGAGTAACATAACAAGGAGATTCCAGTCTAGGTCCAGTACTTTTTTCAGCTGATACATATTTTTGTTACTTTCTTTAAAGAATATTTTTATTACAATTTTTAATTTTTTCTCTTTGTAAATGTATTTCTTCAGGCTTTGTGCCAAAAATATTTTCCTGTTTGCTGCATGAGGTGCTTATAATTATAAAAAGTTGCTTCCACTACTTTTTATTAAAGGAACAGTAGAAATTGCAGTGATTATTAGGTCTGCTGCACAGTGGGCTGCCAAGGAAGAGGAAAATTGTAATTTCCAAACCATTTTAATATGTTGTCTAGAACAATTGCTCTCTGAACATTCCTTATAATGACAATCTACTTACCCCCACTGTGAATGCATGCTTCTGGTTTCAGTAATTTTAAGAGAGAAATATGCAGTAATGACATACATGAAAAATGAACATTTTGTGTTCTTCCAAAAGCAGGATCACTTTGTATGTAACTGGCTGCTGCTGAAGAATCTGATCAAGATGAATAAGAGTAGCAGAAACTGATTAGAAGTGTATACATGCTTAAGTAGGCAGAACAGTAATTAAAAGAAAAAACCAAACAAACAACCCCCCAACCCCAACAACAACAACAAAAAAACCCAAACAATAAAAAAACAAACAAAAAAAACCACAACAAAAAAACCCCCAACCAAACAAAAAACCCCAACCCCCCCAACAAACCAAAACTTCAAAAACTGGAAAAGAGCAACTTACATAAACAAATCAATAAAGTTGATAATTCAATTAAACTGGGGTTTGCATCCCTTGAAATCAGACACCAATAGTTTTGTGTTTGTTACTATACAGCAGTAAGAGATGAGGTTAATCGTGATGATAGAGGACTGGGCTGCGTTAGCATTCAAGGGCATCAATGAAAAGCCACCATAGCACATCAGCAAACTTCTTCAGGAATCTCACTAGAGTTATCAAATATGCCTAATGCTCCTTTTGTGTTAGGCTTCCCTCATTCCTCACCTTGGCACTCCTCTATTGTGGTCACTGGGCAACTGCATTTGTAGATGAAAAGAAGTATATGCAGCTTCTAAAATGCAGGCTCACGGACATGAACGAGGACTTTGAGCGCTAGGGCTGTTACTACCCTTCTACAGCAGAAAACTCTTCAGGCAGCGCTACTGGTCCTGCCTAAACCCGAGGTGTGGGGATTCGCCTCAGCGGCGCCTAAGGCCTGCAAGTGAGAAAGCTTTATTTCAAGCACTGGGGGCTGGCGGTGTACGGCTACACCAACATCGTAGGACTAAGGCACCAACTTCGTGCATCGTAGGACGGAGGCGCCAAGTTCGTGCGGGGCGCGGCGGCGCGGAGCGGGCAGGCAGCTGCGTTCGCTCCCCTCAGGGGCACATCGAGGGCTCCCGGCCCCGGCGCCCCGCCCGAGTGCTGCTCGGTCCCGTTTGCCGGCGGCAGGCGGCACAGCTCGCACGTACAAACAGGTGTGTTCTGTCCAGCCGCCCTGCCCGGGAATTATAAATAATCCTACCATCCGTTTCTCCCTCAGCCCCCGGCCTATGGACAGCANCTCGGGCTCCCCTCCCTCCCTCCGCCCCCGGGGCGATGCAGAGGCACCGGGGCTGTGCCGCACCGAGGGGCGCGGCGGCGGCGGGGCCATGAGCTCGGGGGGCGGCCGGACGCCAGGGCCGCTCCTGCTGCTGCTGCTGCTGGCGCTGCCGCGGTGCGCGGGGCGGCGGCGGGGTGAGTGCGGCCGGGCTGGGGGCTGGGAGCTGGAGGTGGGAGCCAGCCGTACCGCCACGTCAAGCGCCCGGCGGTAGTGGCCGGGCAGCCCTTGCTGGTGGCGGGAGAGGCAGCCCGTGGTGGTGGCGGAGCATTCCTTGGTGTTGGGGGCAGCCCGTGATGGTAATGCATGTCCAAGTATCCCGTGGTGACGGTGGCGGAGCAGCACGTGGTGAGAGTGTTGGAGGCAGCTCACGGTGGTGGCAGAACAACCCGTAGTGGTGGTGATGGTACCCGTGGCGTCGGTGGCGGAGGTAGCCGTGGTGGCTGCTGTCCTTGGCGCTGGCTGGTATGTCTCCTCGACACTGCTGACGGCGGTGGTGGCAGCGACCTCGTGTCCTGCCGGGCTGAGAGGGCCGTGCCACGGCGGTAGCCGCCCCTGAGGGACCGAAACAGTGAGGTGACTGTAGTGCTGGTATAATAAATTGTGTGTTGTGAAGGACAAATAAGTAGTAAAACTTCAGCTGTAGTAATAAGGGGAAGTGGGGATGCAAACACGTTTTTTTATCTCCTGAAGCAGCAATCTGAGGAAGATACTCTCATGTCTTTTCAGAAGATTGAGGTATCATGAGAAAGTTCTCTCCGTGGCTGTTTGTAAATTCAATTTTCTGACCTATGTTGGCTGCGGTTGCATGCTGACAGTTTTTGTTTTCTGTTCTTATCAGAAACACACACAAGTATATAAAAGCATGGATAATTAGGAGTAGGAATCTAAGATGCTTCCCACAGCCTTAAGGCACTCATAAATGCACTGTGGGTAAAACTGAAACCCTCTGCATGTGGAAGGGCAGTTTTATCACAGTGATAAATTTGATGCATAAAAAAATACTGGAGTGTTCAGCTGCCTTCTCCTTCCAGTTATGGTTATGTATTTAGACATTGTAGAGTAGTCAAACTTTTGTCAGAGATGCTACATATAGAGTGAAGTTAGTATTCTTATCAATTTCAGCTACCTTAGAAATGTAAAAAATTCCATACTTCTGCATCAAGCGCCATGTGACATCAGTTTGTGCAGTATTAGTCCTTTCTTTTAAAGTGTAAAAAGTTGTTAGCACATGCATGCTCTGTCTACATTAAATCCATCCATTCTGGTGTTTGTCATTTGGAAAGTGAGGGTATGTGTGATAACTAAAAGCTTGTCCAAAAAAATGCAGGAAAGTGAACATAATGCCTTGAAAGTATGAATACAAAGAAGAGAACAAATTTATATTTTAGTCTAATTCCATGTATATTTACAGCCCTGTCAAATTATAGTAAATTAGGTTGTGTGCTTCTCAACCACTTTTAATATAAATTGATTTCTAAAATTACTTTACTGTAAGTCACTTTACTCCTGGCAGCATTCGCAACATTTTTATGAATAACATTTTTACCATATTGACACAAGATTTAAACAGATTGATAAGTATCCCAAATGTCTATGTGTAAATAAGAGAAAAAAACAGAACAAAACAGAGGAAACAAGGACAAAAGAGAAACAAATGCATATGGAGAAAAGATTAATAATATTGCATAAAGCTACTTAATATATACCTTCTAAACATTTCTGATTGCTGAAAAGCTCTTTTGCTTGTTGTCAGAGAAGAGAAGGATGGACAAAAATGCTCAGGGTAGTTATTTGTTTAATCTTTTCTGTTTATTTCTCATCTTTAGTCTTTTAACCCAATAGCTATGGTTTTCGTGCGAGTTTCAAAATGAGGTAGGGGGTATAGTAATTTATTCTATGTGTTTTAGTCTGGATTTTATCTCCACTTTTAATTCTGTGCTGGTTATCCTACCATGCCACTTGTAAGGTTAAAAAAGGTAATTGTGTTTTTTTGTCCTTACAGCAATTGTGAACAGGTCCATTCCCGATGTCTGTGCAACTTGCCACATTCATGCAACATGCCAGCAAAGTGGAGGAAAAAGTGTTTGTATCTGCAATTATGGATTTGTAGGCAACGGAAGAACCCATTGTCAAGGTGGGCTGCATGTTTATAAGGTGGAAAGAAATTCTAAACAAAAAAAATCCTAAATTTTTTCTCTAAAAATTCTAAATTCCTAAATTCCTAAAATGCGCCTTTTCAAGTAATTTTAATTAATTCTTCGAAGCGTGCGAAAAACTTTGTCATTTCCTGGCAGAATTTCCCACAGAACATATTTGGATTGTTTTTCCTCACCAAAAGACTTCTACATGTTCAGAACTGTTGTTTAACGTTTTGTTACTGTGGCTGATAATGTCCTTCTATCTCTTACATGACGAATCAATATGTGAATCAGAACTGTGTGAAATGCTGTGTCTCAGTGTCTGTAATAGCTTACCAATGCTTAAAGGGGCTGGTCCTTCACCAGTGACCTCCTCTCCATCTCTTACCCTTCTTTCACAAAGCACTGGCAGCTGCTGGATCCTGCACAGAGTTCAGGTATCTTGTTGTAGGAAAAACACAGAATCATAGAATGCTTCAAGTTGGAAGGGACCTTAAAAATCANAACAAACCAAAACTTCAAAAACTGGAAAAGAGCAACTTACATAAACAAATCAATAAAGTTGATAATTCAATTAAACTGGGGTTTGCATCCCTTGAAATCAGACACCAATAGTTTTGTGTTTGTTACTATACAGCAGTAAGAGATGAGGTTAATCGTGATGATAGAGGACTGGGCTGCGTTAGCATTCAAGGGCATCAATGAAAAGCCACCATAGCACATCAGCAAACTTCTTCAGGAATCTCACTAGAGTTATCAAATATGCCTAATGCTCCTTTTGTGTTAGGCTTCCCTCATTCCTCACCTTGGCACTCCTCTATTGTGGTCACTGGGCAACTGCATTTGTAGATGAAAAGAAGTATATGCAGCTTCTAAAATGCAGGCTCACGGACATGAACGAGGACTTTGAGCGCTAGGGCTGTTACTACCCTTCTACAGCAGAAAACTCTTCAGGCAGCGCTACTGGTCCTGCCTAAACCCGAGGTGTGGGGATTCGCCTCAGCGGCGCCTAAGGCCTGCAAGTGAGAAAGCTTTATTTCAAGCACTGGGGGCTGGCGGTGTACGGCTACACCAACATCGTAGGACTAAGGCACCAACTTCGTGCATCGTAGGACGGAGGCGCCAAGTTCGTGCGGGGCGCGGCGGCGCGGAGCGGGCAGGCAGCTGCGTTCGCTCCCCTCAGGGGCACATCGAGGGCTCCCGGCCCCGGCGCCCCGCCCGAGTGCTGCTCGGTCCCGTTTGCCGGCGGCAGGCGGCACAGCTCGCACGTACAAACAGGTGTGTTCTGTCCAGCCGCCCTGCCCGGGAATTATAAATAATCCTACCATCCGTTTCTCCCTCAGCCCCCGGCCTATGGACAGCAGCAGCTCTTATCAGCCTTTGCCACCTGCCTGGCCGGGGCAGAGGCGGTGTCCTGGGGAAGGAAAGGGGGTTGTGCCAGGGAAGAGAGGAAAAAGAAAAAAAAAAAAAAANTCTCTGGGCAACCTGTTCCAGTGCCTCACTACCCTCACAATGACAAATTTCTTCATAATACCACATCTAAATCCATCCTCTTTCAGTTTAAAGCAATTCCCCCTTGTCTTAGCACTACAGGATGTTGACCAAAGTCCCTCTCCAGCTCTCTTGAAAGTCCTCTTTAGGTACTGGAAGGCCATAATTAAGAGCCTTCTCTCCTCAGAGCCTTCTCTTTTTTAGACTGAACAACCCCCAACCCCTTCAGCCTTTCCTTGTGGGAGAGGTGCTCCAGCCCACGATTATCTTCATGGCCTTCACTGGACTTGCCCCAGCAGGTCAATGTCCTTCTTATGTTGGGCACCCCAGGGCTGGATGCAGGGTTCCAGGTGGGGCCTCACCAGGGCAGAGCAGAGGAGCAGAATCCCCCTCCTCCCCTGCTGCCCACACTGCTTTGGATGCAGCCCAGGACACATTTGGCTCTCTGGGCTGGGAGTGCTCATGGCTGGGTCATGTCCAGCCTCTCATTCACCAGCACCCAAATCTTCTTGGCAGGGCTGCTCTTGATCCACTCTCTACCCAGACTGTAGCTGTGTTTGGGATTGCCCCCACCCAGGTGTTCCACGAAGAGCTATAATCAGTGTATGCCATAAGGAAGAGGGGGAGAGAGCAGGGCCCTCTGGTTCCAGCAGCTCTTAGACTCTTAGATCAACTTAAGCTGTGTCATGAAACTGTCTTCACATTTTCATCCAGGAACAACAATTTCTGTTCTTCTCCATCTTACCAGCAGTGTTTACATCCCAAATAATTTATAAAGGAAATCAGCAAGGAGAAGTCTGGTTACTTGCGCATGAGTAAGGAGGGGAGGATACCCCACTTTTCTTAATCTCTCTCTGATGTTTTTTAAATGTTCTGACAGATAAAGACGAATGCCAGATTGGAGCCAGCAAGATCTGTGGAAATCATACACTGTGTCATAATACACATGGAAGTTTTTACTGTGTTTGCCTAGAGGGATACCGAGCCTCCAACAACAACAAGACATTTATTCCCAATGATGGCACGAACTGTACAGGTAGACATCACAAAGAATCCTGAGCATGACAAATCCAGAACTTAATTTTTTACTGCACAAATATATATGTATTTTCCCATCACTGTAGAGCTTCTTTTCTGACACTGTATCAGAGAACTTTTTGTTGTTGATGCACTTGTTTGACATCCAGGTTCCTAACAGCTAACAAATTCCTAATGAAATTAGTTCCATTTTGAACTCTGCTATGTTACAAATCATTGCTTCACCTTGTCATTCAAACAATGTTCTTTTCAGAATAAGCATTAGCTACTAGATTAACAAAATAGGATGATACTTAAAATTCCCCAGATTGTAATTTTTGTGTTTAGTGTAGAATATTAGCCAGTGCCTTGTTGGTGATGAACTATTGTAACCATTTGAGAGATGCCCAGATACAGAATTTTTCTGGAATTGTGTGAACAGCAAATAACATTGGAAACTATTTGTCAAGTAAACCAGCAGCAATTCTTAAGATAGCTAGCTACAAAATTCCAACAGTCCTCTTTCCAGATGCTTGAAGGTGAGGCAATGATAAGCTCCTTTGTTTTCCTAGAAGAGCTGTGAGGAGCTATGTAGAACTTTTCATGGAAGAGTTAAGCTTGAGCCCTATATTAATTAATTAAAACAAAAAGCCCTATTATGAAGCACATCTACTTTTCTCTGAATTTTTAGATATAGATGAATGTGAGGAGTCTGGGCTGTGTGGTCATAATGCAAGATGTGTGAATACAGAAGGAAGCTACATGTGTTACTGCAATGATGGTTATAAATTAGAAACTGGAGAGCATTCTTTTCAACAAGATGGAAGCATAGTTTCATGCAAAGGTGAGAATCTTTAGATGCTGTTTTTGCTAGCAGATAAAATCACATGTTGCACCATAGTGTAGTGCCTGTTCTGGCCTGTGCTTCTCCAGGGCAGAAACCCTTTTCTTGCACTTCTCTTGCTGAATAGTTTTGTTTTGTTTTGTTTTTCTTCGTATTTGGTTTGTTCCAGTGATGTCAGGATCCCAGACTCAACACCAGATATTGCTACAGGTTCTCAGCAGTGCTTCAGATGTGCAGGGTCAGAAAAGCTTGATAATGTTACAAAAGTAATGTTAGTTTCTGAGTAGAAAGAAAGTGTGATGTAATGCAGTTGTTTATATAACCACACCACATGAAGAGAGAAGAGAAAAGAGAAGAGAAGAGAAAAGAGAAGAGAAGAGAGAAGAGAAGAGAAGAGAAGAGAAGAGAAGAGAAGAGAAGAGAAGAGAAGAGAAGAGAAGAGAAGAGAAGAGAAGACTAAATAGCTGATAAGAGAGGTTAGATGAATGAAAAAAGCCTAGGGGAGACAAATAATAAAATAAAAATTTACCTATTTATTGCATAATGTGCTTACTGCATAAATAAATTATTCCGTTTATGTTGCCGTAACAAAAAAGCCTCAACCAAAACCAAGTTTCCAAATTTGAAAATCTGTCATTAGCGTCAGTTTTCACAGATGAAAACTGCTAGCAGTGTAAACTGTGGATATCAGAGTATATAATGAACACAGGCATCCCAGGTGGAAGGAGCTGCCTAAATTATATCCAGCTTTTATTTCTGAATTATTGCCAGAACCATCAGTAAAGCTCACAGCCTGTAATTGCTCCATTTTTCTGACTCAAGTGCTCTGCTTTGTTTGCCAGAACTGCTGATAACTCTGCTTCTTATCTCACTGACTTGCCTCTTCATATTCTGTGGTGAAGTAGTGTCTGTACCAATTGTGTTTCTTGCAGAGTTGCATAAGGGAGCCCTGTCCAAGCAGATGTGCTGGAGGAGTGGAGCTTTTGTATGCAGGCTGCTTCAATGAGATGGAGGACTTGAGGGGCAGAACATCTCTCCTCAATTTATCTGCTGCAAAGTGCTTCACTTTTCCCATGCACAGGGCAATAAAGCTGTGCACTGGGGCCTGAAATTTTCCTCTGATGGTGAAGTATCATTCAGCCATTGCTGTAACGAGACTGGCCCATGCAAAGCTCATCTTTGGTGTTGTGAATGGCTCCAGCTGTATGTTAGTAAAGATGTAACTCAATAACTGCTTCCCTGTGTTCCTCCAACTGTGGCCAGGACAATTCTTCAAATATAATATTCTACCCCTTTGGCAACCCCTCAGATTCATCAGATCAGGTGTATTTCTTGATGTGACCATCTAGTCCAGCTAATGTTAAAGTGGTCAAGTGTTGTGATTTATTGGACTGTGAGATCTTTCAACTCGGTCTCTTTGCAGAAATCGGATGTGGTTCCCCTCCTGAAATGAAGCATGGCTACATTGTGGGGAACTACAGCTTGCTACCAGGAAGTGCAGTTCATTATGAGTGTCAAGAAGGGTTTTACAGCAATGAAGGAAAGTTCTCATACTGCACTGCAAATGAAACTTGGGAACCTGCCACTTTAAGCTGTAGAGGTGAAAAGAGTCTTAAATCTTTCTTAAATTCTTCATTAAGGGGGTTCATGCATGGGAAATGTGTTTGTGAGGATAGTAGACTGTTTCCACAATCCGAAGGAAATGTTTTTTCAAGATCTGGTTATTTGCAGGAAAGAAAGAAAAGGACACATTATTGTTTACCTTTTTCTTTAGTGTAGTGAGGTTTTTTGTGCTGGTCCCTGCATTTTTACAGACACTGCAGTGTGTCCTTCTGCCTGTGAGCTGAGGCCTAGAAAACAACTAGATTTCTTTAGCATTTTGTGGGAAAGGCTACTGAGTTGGGAGGCATCACTGACCTCTCATGAAAACATCAATTTTCCTGACACCTTGTGAAGTTTTGTCTGGAGGTTTGCTGTAGATGAAAAAGAGAGGCATCATAGCACTCCTCATCTCTGGGTAGTCTTCATAATTTTAAGAGCATCAGTGCATGAACAGACACTTCTGCATCTCTGAAGAGTTAAGTTTCCTATGACTGTCTTAAAAATGTGCACTTGGCTTTGGTGCTCTAATAATTTATTCTCTGGCAATATTACTACTTATAAGTGCATGATTCTTTTTGTGTTCCCGTGAAGAGTTAGGAAGCCTTTTTATGAGTTAAATGATACTTGAAGTGCTAGCTGAGAGAAGATACACTGTCTATAGCAATTCTACATGGGAGAATTGTTATCCTGGAAATTGTCACTGAGTGAGGAGGGTTGTTTCTTTCTCTGAAATGACAACAGTCCTCTTGGCTCTTGGTTTCCAATTCTTTCCCTTTCTCTCTCTCTCTTTTTTTTTTTTTTAGAATGGATAGAAATGTAACATTTATGGGAAGCAAAATATTAACTATCAATAGAAATTCATAAGAAAGAAAAGATAAAACAATGCAAGTAGCACTTCCCCTCTCCCCGTCAAAAAAAAAAAAAAAAAAAAAAAAAAAAAGGACAATGAATTTGAAAACAAAAAGGGAGTACCCAGAGTCTCAAGTGGTTCCTAGTGAAAGACTGTGGAGCGAATTCTTGCAAGTTGTTGATATATTTGGTTTTTGTTAGTGTTTTCCAGAAGTTGCTTTTCCGTGGGATTTTTTAAATTTCTACAATCAAACAGTAGGTCAGGTCAGACTTTCTCAGCACATCTCTAATGGTTAATTGAAATAAAATACATGATACACCAAGAAGCAGCCAAAAGTCTGAAATGTCAAACTTATTTTCTACTTGTTTTGCAAGCTCTTTTCCTGGTTTTCAATTAGGACTTCTCTTTCTTGTAAAACCAGTAAGCCTGATTTTTTTTTTAATACTAGTAAATGTACCTTTAACAAATTCTTCATATTTTTGCATGTGTGTGCATACTACTTGACTTGGTTTAAGCATTATGTAGAGTCTTGCCTTAACAGGAAACTTTTGTATTGTATGTTGTAACCTTTTGTACGGGTTTGCATTTTTGCAGTTTTTCTACACTTTTTAAAGTTTTGCTTTCTAAAGGCAGTTTCTGCTCATTGGCCTTCGACTGTTGCTCATTACAAATGGTGTAGAACCACCATACCCAGTGTAATCAGGTTTGTAAAAGCAGGAGAGTCTAAAGATTCAGAAGAAAACCAGGACTTTTCTGTATACTGGCAGCTAGACTGAGGAGGGAGTCACAGATGTAGCATGCTATTCTGAGAGAAAGACAAAAAAGTGTCCTTTTATTTGAAAGCAGATGTTTGGAGTAGCTACAGCACTGTCAGTCATAGTGGGGATATTGCAGAGGACCTGAAGAAGTGTTGTATTACTACAGGAGAAGAGAGTTAGCTGGTAAAGATGAAAGAAATACTTATGTGAGTGCAGTTGTCATTGCTCCTGCTGGTTGACTAATACGTCTTTCTTCCTCTTTCTTCATCTCCTCAGATGTGGACTGTGGGGCTCCACCTTCTGTTTTGAATGCACGTGCAACATCTGTGAGTGGGACCACATACAGAAGTGAAGTTACTTATGATTGTGTTCATGGTTACCTGATGGCAGGTGGCAGTAGCACTGCAATCTGCAATGCCAAAGGAGAGTGGGATGGCCCTGATTTGGTGTGCAAAGGTAAATAAAGTCTGCATTCAGATTTATTTAGCATAGACACCATTTAAGTCACTGCAGTAAATATCAGTCATCCTCTTTGGGCATTCAGTTTATACAGTCTTCTGGCACAGAAAGTTGTCACAAAACAAAAACCATATATTGAACAGGGTTTGGGGTTTTTTGATCTGTGTTCCTAGTGAAGTTGCAATAAATTGTTAAAAGTTAACATTCCAAGAACATAATCCCAATGCGTGTCAAGCATTGGGATTACCATCAGATGAAAATACAGCCTAAGTTGCTGACATTTTTCCAGTTCAATATCCACTCTTCTTTTCTGATAGCAGTTGAAGCCACTATCAGAAATGAAACTGCTATTAGTTATTAGCATACCTTCAAAATTCCTGTATTTGGACAATTTCCAGTTGCAAATTATGATTGCTCAAACATGCTATTGCTATTTGAGATGAGTCACGTCTCGTAGCGTGCTGTGATTTGGAAGAATGTAGCCTAAAAGGTTCCTCAATAAGATGAAGCACAGAGGTACATCTCTAAAAAACCTCTTCTGTTTGTTTTTTTAATCTGGGCTCATATTCTTAGCTAGGACACCTTAGAATAATTACACTCTTCAGATAGTTTTCCCATTCGCACAGCTTCACTTTTCTATTTGTTGAGTAGGCAATATCTCTTCAGCTTGATCCAACAGGATCAAGCTTTCAGTTTATTGCAATGAAATGTAGTAATTTTTTGAATGCTCCAAACCACTCTCTACTTTTAGAATGACCTTTAATATTCTGTGTCATGAGTCCAAGTAGAAGGTTTGCAGTGTTACACAAGAATGTGCTTCTGCATTTCAGTCTGCTTACAGAATGGCCGTGGGCAGGGTAGCTGGAACAGGAGGACTTTTTGTGTCTCATCATATATTGTCCTTCTATGAGCTAAGCACATGCTTGCATGTGCATTAGTTATTCCAAGGCTTGTTCTGATGATTTATAGAAGATACATTCATACTCGTTGGTGTATGAAAAGGAAGGTAGTCATGATGGTGGATGTATTGCCCATTGAAATACATATATTTAAATTTTCCTTTGAAGGTTGTGCAGATCATGATTCTATAAGCTTTGGTTTTTACTTATTTATTTTTCTTTTTTTTGATATAGAATTTCAGAATCACTTAAAAATTATTGAATGGTTTTAGAAGGTTTTGTTTGCTCCATATAAGCTTTAACAGGGTTAAGATTTTAATTCTTACAGTGTTTGCTTCGTATAACTGAAGTGGTGTAGAATCTTTTATTGAGGTATGATGTTCATTGTGAATTGAAAAGTAGATTTTACCCTAAATAATACTGTTCCATCTATTTGATCTTTGCTTTTTATTCTTTTTGTTCTCTGTTTTCATTATGCAGCCCCCAAAACCTGAGCAAATGAATTAAATTATTAATTCATTATCCCAGCTTTCTAATTATCTGTAAAGTGGTTTGCATAATCTATCAAATTTTCCCTCAGAATTGCTCATTCATCTTGTCTGTAGCAGCATCTTTTTTCAAAACTTGAATTAAATCCACTGACAAAGGAACATATCCTTCTTGATGCCGTTCTTTTATGACACTCCTTGGACCATGTGTCTTTTTTAATACCTACTGTTACTAATGGTAGGTAAAATAAAGGAATAAATAGCATGTGGAGTATAAGAGAGTGTTGTGGGAAGATAAGACTTATTCATAAAAATTTGTTTAGAGATCCGTGCGCTCCATTTCTAGTCAAGACACTTTGTTTTAGTTTATGGGTTACCTGGTAGGATAAATGCCACACCCTGCTGGAAAGTCTCCAGCCACAAAATTTTGGGTTCTGATGAGCTGGCCTGACTTCTAGAAATATCTGAGAAGTGGAGAAAAGTGAAGTGTAACTTGTTGGGACAGTTCATCCCTCCATCTTTAACACTTTGATATGTCTTGCCTGTTTCCATTTCAAGGTTTTGTTTTCCTGTTTTTCTGTGTTCCAGAAATAGACTGTGGCAAACCTTGGCTGATTCCACACACAACAATGACCTGGGACAATTCTACCACTCTGTGGAGCAGAGTGTACTATCACTGTATAGAAGGATATTATTTCAATGGAGACAGGAATTTTTCAGAATGCACAATAGATCAGTCATGGGAGAATATTACATATGTATGCGAAGGTAAGTATTACCATACAAAGTTGCTGTTTAAATTGCAATTTAATTAGTTTGTCATTCCTGTTCTGAAGTCAGGAACAGGAGGAAGAATGAAGGCAAGAAATCCCCTTCTAATTCATGGTGTAGGGAATATGGTAGTACCATATTTTTTGGATGGAAAGGTAACAGAAGAGAGTGTTAACAATACAGCAGCTTCTGCTGGATGCCACAAATCTTTCTATAGCTGTATTGCTTTTTATCTCAAACAGAAAGAGCCTAATGCATCTGGAGTTTTATTGCTTCGCTGAGAGCCTTCAACTTTAGAAGCCCATGGAGTGTCACCAGAGGGGCAGAAGGCATTTAACAATATTTTCTTGTGAATCTAATGCTGTAAAGTGCTGTCTTGGTTTGAGAAAAACAGGTATCTGCTAGGGCGGGCAGGGCTTCCCTTGAGAATTCCAACTCCCTCCCTCCAAACTAATATAATTTAGAAAAATTAAACGGTTCTCAGGCAGAGATATTAAGGGTAGGAATAAGTGTCTTTTACTAGTGTGTATAACTAAACAAAACCAAACAACAACAGCTACAGCATTAACGACAAAACAGAACCAGGAACCTCGAGGGCTCTGCTTCACAGAGCCCAGGGAAGTCTGATCTCGGTGTTTTCTGGAGAGCAGAGCTGGAACAGTGGAAAATCCCGGTTCGTGGAGGAGGTGAATCAGCAGTTCTGCGGTGGTAGCTGGAATGGTGGGGTGTCCCGGCAGGGCAGGGTTGCGAGGTCACCCTGTAGCAGGAAGGAGCGGTGCCGAAGGAAAGCGGCGGCGGCGGCGGGGTCAGGGCCGGCCCGGCCGCAGCACAGGCCCGGGAGGAGACGGGCGCAGGATTCCCGAGCACACGGGCAGGTGATGGTGGCTTCCCCGGAATCGGTGTCGACCGTGAACTCCTCTCGCAGCCAAAACCAACAGCCTCTCTGTCCTCCTCCTTCGTCCAGAGAGCCCTCCTTTCCCCTGCCCCCAAATACGCGTTATCTTCCCCCTCCCAACTTTTGGCCACTTCTTTTGTTTCGGCCCAGTACCCTTGAGTACTCAGTAGTTAGTCTCTTAGCAACTTACGGGAGAAAAATTCTACAAGAAAAGGGAACAAATCTAAGCCCAACAAGTGCACTCCAGTGAAAGTACTGGCAATTGAATTCAAAGCCCTTTCTCTCTCCCTTTCCTTCTCTCTCTCTCCCTCTCTCTCTCTCTCCCTCTCTCTTTTGTTGTTTATTTTGTTATTTGTTCTTTTTTTCGTAATGAGCAAAGCAAAATTTGTTCATGATTGCCTTTCCAGCCTAGATCTAATTGTCTCAATCTCATTCCAGAATTGTTTTCTCTATTAAAGAATGAGTCCTGAGAAGGGAGGTTTGTAATTAAGGTGTTGTCATACTGTGTGCTTGGAAACAGGATGTACTGACGTTTCATTAACAGCAACAACTAGCGGATATTTTGGACTATGACTGTTGTGCTCTTTAGTGTTCTTCTGTGTCCTAAAAAGGAGTTGTCTACCACTGTCTAGTTCTTAAGTAGCAGTGCTGTCTTTTGCAAGATAGTGTTCATTTAGCGTTGGAACATCTTGCAAGAAGATAGTGTTCATTTACCTTTGAAACATCTTCACAGTTTTCAAAAGGACTAGAAATGTGTCCTTTGCTGCCACTTCACACAGTTACTGCATGAGGCCTCTCTTCCCTCACTTGACTTCTTGAGCATCTACTGTGAGTGCAAAACATGTGACATCAAGTACAATGACTATGCAGAAAAGCAGTTCTCTCAGCTGTTAAAATGCCCAAGTGAAAATGGAACTGCTGTTGTTAGAAGTTATGATTCATATTTCTTTCAGGAAACTCACATGACTGTATTTTGTGAATTGGTTTAGAAGCCAGCATTGTGTAGAGTGACTAAGTTAGTCAGGTCTGTCAGTCTTTGCAGTGGTGAGAATTGTCTTGAGTGCTCTGAAACTTTGAAGAACCTGAACCTGAGGACTCCACTCATAGGATTACCATGCATTTCAGCAAGAGCTTTGCCAGATTCCAGCTCTAGCTGCTGGATCAGAGGGCCAAGTCAGTTATGGTGAAATGTAATGGTAAGGAAGAGTTACAAAAGTAGCCTAACTGGTCCAGACTCCTTAAAAAAAAAGAACTAATCATCAACAGGAAACTGTTACAAAATCTTGCATCTTCTTGGCTTCTACATGTTTCATATTCACTGGAGGTAACAAATTGCTTTAAAATTAAATGAAATTTGTATTTGTGCAGTGATGCCTTTGAGATTTACATACTCTTAATGGTGTGTGTATAATTAACCAGTAACACCCACTAAAATGAGAGAAAATTATCTACCATTCCAAAATAATTCATGATAGATGTTGGAAAACCAATTGTCTCTTCATCCTGCCTGAAAAATTCCATTAGAAATAAGGCAGTTAAGAGAGCATCTTGAGGAAATTCTGTTTGAGAATAATTTCTTCATTTCATAAAAAGTGATTTCTATGGATGCCTTTTATTTGCATGGTTTGGTGCATTGTCTGTTGGGATATATGGTAAAGATATATGTTTGTGTATGTATACAAGTACTTTTCTAAGTACCTAGTTTAAATATTAAAAACTATCTTTACAAAGTTGATTTTAGTTGTGATGCTGATTGGATTAAGCCATCAGTAAGGCAAGGCAATAGTAAGCTGGATTGCAGTTTTTACCAACCTCTGATTTATACACATAAAATGAGGCGATTGAAGTGCAGAGAACAGACCAGCAATAAAATACCTGCTGTGTAGTGTGCTCAGCCTGTGAGCCTGGACATCCTGTGTAGCTGGTCCTCGCAGAACTTCCTTCCCTGTGGAGCAGAAGTGCTTGATTGCCCAGAACCTCAGAAGAGTTAGTGTTGGAAGGACCTCTGGATATCATCCAGTCCAATCTCCCTGCAAAGGCAGGGTCACCCAGAACAGGTGACACAGGAACATGTCCAAGTGGGTTTGGATTGTATTCATGCTTCCCTGACCAGCCTGTTCGAGCGCTCCGCCAACCTCAGTGTAAGGAAGTTCTTCCTCATATTGAGGGGGAACTTCTTGTGTTTTAGACTATGGTCATTGCTCCTCACTCTGTCCCTGGGCACCACTGAAAAGAGTCTGGCACCATCCTCTTGGCACCTGTCTTTGAGATATTTTCATTTATTTAATTGCAAAAATGTGGTCTGTATTAGTAGCAGGTGGCATTTGCGACATCGTTCACCACTTACAGAATTGATCCGGCAAAAAATATACAAATAAATCTAATACCTGGGCTTTTTCTTTCCACTAAATTGCTGGCATGTTTAGGGATTGGTGGCAAGAGCTCTGTAAATGAACTTGTATGTGTAGATTCTCTTTTGGTTACTTGCTGAAGGTAAATGTCAGAGTGGAGCTGATTCTATCTGCTTTCTGGTAAAAAAGTTGATATCTGAATTTCTTGGCATAATTTCTCGACATAATTTCTTCCCCTCCCACACTCACTGGTGCTGTTCAAACATGTTGGTTTTTTTTGGTTTTTTTTGCATTCTACTATTTTTGTTGTGTTTACCATCACCTGTCTTTCCTGGCTGCCAACAGCCAGGTGCTATTTGCATATCTGTATCCTCTCCCAAATCTCCCTTTCTGTATTTGACTCCTCCAGGATTTTTTTTTTCTCCTTTCACCTCTCATCTCCAAGTATTTATTAGCATGTTGTTTCTAGGACACTTTCTCTTGGGATGGGAAAAAGACTGTGAAGGTAACCTGAAGGTCAGTGGGGTAGCAGTGAACTTCACTCGCCTTGGTTAATCACAAGTTAAAATTTATAGTGCTGAGGTATAGGCAAATGGAGGGTCTTTGCTTCTCCCATCTTGTGAGTTTAAGTGTAAGCTGTTGATCAAAATCAGATGCATTTACTACCTGGTTGCTACTGTCTGCTACTGTGTGTTTCACAAAGTGAGTTCCCAAGCTCTGTAAGTCACTGGCACTGTTAGATTTCACAGTAGAACGAACATTGCAAGGAACCTGTATCCCTCTAGTTGCAGAGTATTTTTTTCAGAGAAACCTATGTGCTGTTATTGGATACTGTGTGTATGCTACTGGGATTAATGTTAAACCAAGCTCTTTCTGTATATTTGGTTGTCCAAACAAGGATTGTGTGATCAGTAAGAATAATGGAGAAAAAGCAGTCTCCTCAGAAAGCTGAAGACTTTGTTGTGGTAATTGCTCTACAGGTTTTCATGCTCTTTCACTCACGTCCATTTAAAGTGGAAACTTGTGAGAAAAGATCTGCCAGCTGTTCTGTGAATTTATGGTCATTTCCTGGTGGCCTTGTCCTCAGAGTTCAGAAAGCATAACAAAAAAATGAATGTAGTTACAGAAAAAAAAAATGCTACTAGTTCTGCCTTCTTCCTTCCAAAGAGGCCACTGTATAAAATTTCTTTCCTTGTCTAAATACCCACCACAATCCCTTTTGTTGTTTGCTGCTTTATTTTCCTTTTCATTTTTAAGGTGTATTTTATAAATTCATAAGTCGAGTTGCAGATTTTCTTGCTGAAAAATCTTGCAGATTACTCCCTCTCTTGTCCCCCCATGCCCCTCCCCTGCCTCCTTGTTAGGCATTTTAATTCACATCTCATGGTTATGGAAACATTTTCCCTCTGAGTCCTTCTTGCTATCCATTCTTTTAATAAAACTGTGTCTGATTTAAAGAATGCAACAACTGAACATAATCTTTTGCTTTGTGTTGGTAGAGAAGCCTTAGACTGCAGAGTTTTTGGGGCAGTACTGTGAAACAGATAACAATAAAAATAAGCATGCCTTAAATACAGATAATCACACAACTGTTTATAAGAAATTTGTTTTAGAGGACACACAAATTAATCTCTTTCTTCTGTCCTGGAAACATGGAAACTTTCAACAGCATTTCCATATGCAGTGAATGTGGAATGGAGGAGTTAAAATTAGTTGGGAGATGAACTGGTCTTGTGAGTTAGGCACCTATTTGTTGAGTATATGGAGAGGGAGATAATGTTAGAAAACTGTTTTATGACAGTTCTAATAATCAAAGAAAAAGAAAAAGTCCTGCAAAATACATTAACAGTTATATTGTAGTTATAAATAGCTGCGTAAGAAATGCTAGAAATGCTAGAAACCCTTAATGTACTGATTTATTTTAGTGACAGCTTGATGTCCACATGCTACAAGGGGGCCCCTGTGAGATGGTAATGAAGTTTGCATACAGAGGAAGAGTGCCCTGACCTGTGCTTGCTTTTACAGCAGAACAATACACCAGCTATTTTGTGAATATTCCCTGAAGAATCTACCAGTGCTGTCCTATAAATACTTCTCAATTTTTCAGCAGCTAGTAGGTGTTTTTCAGCTTAGAATCCATATCAGGTTGCGTTTGTATGACCTGGGTCATGTAGTGAATGTAATAAGAAAATGTGGTAGTAGGACAAAGGAATGACAATGTGAAGGCTGGTGAAGGAAAGGAGGAAGTATGTTCACTGTCCATCTGAGTTGTGATCAGAAGGAGCTTTGTTCTTAGCTATGTGAGAATGTTATCTCATCATGTGAGAGCAACTGTGCTGTGTCTAATGACAGCAGTGAGGGAGCTGCTGAAAAAAAGCATGGAGGAGCTGACCTTCCTAGCTGTGCTTTGTCTATGAGAAAGCCTGCTCTTGTGTGTAAATTAACAGAGGTGTGTTGAGGGATGTATCTCTGGTTGCTGCAACTGTACTTCCTACATGTTTGGTTCTGTGTGCTCCATTGTTTTAGTCTAGTGTTTGTGTTTAAAAGTGTTCTGCTATGTTATTTAATTTTATTTATTCTACAACAAGGAAAAATTTCAACAGCTTTTAAAAAGCAACTCAAGTATATAATAAACCAAAACATTCATTCAGCTACAAATAAACTCTTTTCCAGTCTAACACAGAAGCTTTCTTAAAAGCTCATTGGGTCAGTTTATGTAATGCTGGCTGTATATTTAAAGAGTTCACAGTCTTTAGCTCAGGACATGCTTCTTCAGTTAGCCTGTTATTTTAAGTTTAGGAGCCAACACAATTAAGAGAAAGCTTTCTACCTAACATGTGCTTACCTTCTTTGGTTTTTTCCTGTTTGGACAAAAAAGCAAAGCAAAAACCTCCAAGACCAAACCACAGGAAAAGTAAGAAATAAGCAATTGCTCCAAACATAAAATTTGCATGAGAAGTAATGATTTTCTTTCTGTGCTGATGTTTTTGGTCACAGAGGAGGAATTATTCAGTAATTTATCCATTTTCAATGAAACATGTGTGAGGTGGCAAAGGAAAACGGGAAGACTGGGAGTGCAGGAAATGTACACAGTAAGTAATAATGGAAGCATTTGAGATTGGGAGTAACTTTGTCCTGGTTATATCTGCTGATTCAGCAGTGGATATTTGTTTTGTGGGTTTTGTTTTATGGTAGTTTGTCTTGATCTTCCCACTGGAACACCTAGAATCCTAGAGGCAACTGGCTGGATTAGGAAGGAAGAAAATTCCTGTCCTGAAGGTAGGTGAAAAACTCAAAAGCTTGAGGGTCCCGTTCCAGTAAATCACCTAAATGCCTGCTTGAATCTGTAAGAGGTTACAGCGTAAGTTTATGTTTTAGTGAAGTTCCATTGAAGAGCTCAAGCTGACATTGCCACAGAAAATACTGCAAAACTTGAGCTCTCTCCCTGTCTTTGACAAGTATCTCAACTGAACTGTGTATCACTTGCAAATACTGGATATAACATGTTTTAGAAATTGAAGGTATATTGAAATCATGTGCCTTGCTCAAAACGTTCAACTAATGTATATCTGAACATTTTAGAACTGTTTTTCTTGGAAATTGAAAACAACCTTCATAACTAATTTTTTTTACATGAGCATAAGAATAAAAAGTAAGGCAGAAACAAATAAATAAACAATAAATTCGCAGAAACAAATAGTTTGGTCAGTTTTATTGAAAGCCAAAACAACATGGTAAGAATTCCCATGTTTCCACAATAACATCTCGATAAAGGGGGTTTTGTGTGTGTGTTGTTTGGTTTTGGTTTTTTGCCTTTTTTTGGTATGTCTAAGTAAGGAAAAAAATAAAAGGAATTATTTAAAGTATCCAGGGTAAGTACATTAATGTGGAAAACATTTCAAGGTTGGGTAATAATTATGGAAAATAACTCATCTTTCTCCTCCTATGTTATAACCAAAGTATTTTTAGTTTATATACTTCTATTGAGCACTGCTGAGATGGAAAACACAGCTTCCCAGTTACCCTAACAGGCAAAAACTGGTTTTTATGTAGCCAATGGTAACTTGTTAGCCGTGGATCTCTATTATAATGTGCGCTGTGCCCAAGCTTTTCCTGAATTCAGCCATCTGAAAGACACTTCAGAATAGCCAGAGAAGGTGAGCTTTGTCCTTTCATGTCATACAAGCAAGAGATTTCCTTTTCATTACACTGGGACAGTCTTAGACAAGCTGGTCTTTTACTGTTGTTTGGCATTCTGTCTTACTATTGCTCCTGTGGGGCAAGGAGGAAAAACTAGCAAAAAGGAAGGAAAGTAGCAAGTAGATGTAGTTTCTATCTGTGTGCTGTAAACAAGAAACAATATTTGCTTACACCTTACTGTTTGAGTTGGAGGTCTTTGTAGGGTCCACAATAGATTAGGTTCCCAATAGATTGGATTAGATTCCATAATAAATTCCTCTTATCTGTTGTAGAAATATAGGGAAAAATATGAATAATTTTAACAGCCAGAAGAAATAAAGATCCAGTTTATTAAGACATCTCATAGCTAGTCAAAAACCTATGTATTTTCCTTGAACTGATACTCTAAACCAGATGTAATCCTGTGTTCCCTTTAAGAACCAGTAGTATTAAATAAGCTAGTATTCTGAATTTTGGAGAGCCACAACGAATTGCACTATTTTCTTTGTTTCAATAGTTTCATATACTGGGCCAAAGGTTGGATGAGAAGATATTCTCAGAAGATGTAATATTTAACATCAGTACAAGTGAAGACAATCCAAAGGTGTGTTTAGATCTGAACTCTGGAAGTAACTACGTGGTGAATATAACTACCATTTCTTCCACAAACGTCGCAGTCTCAGTTACAGTAGCAATTCAAACAAAGGGTAGGTTGTATTTTGTATTCTATGTGCTTATAAAAGAACTTACTGTGCTGCAGAGTTCACTGATTTGAGTCTAACAGACAGGAAAAGGGGCTGTTTCTTAGACTTCATAATTCCTTATGCTGACTACATGCATGTAGCCACTGTCGATGTCCTCTTTTTCTGCAAGATGTTTTTCTTTCTGCTAATTTGGTCATTGACTCTATGAGCAAGGAGAGCATGTCAGTAAGCGCCCTTCAGGAAGATTTGGCAAATTTGCTTTTTCAGGACTTGCCTTCTGGCTGAAGCAGGATTGATACAGAATTTTGGTCCAAGGTACAGTGCCTACTGGTTTCCATTTTTTGCCTTGAAATATGATTCTCTGCCTGTATGAGAGTTCCCTGTTGCTTGGCTATGTGATACTAATCTAAGTAGTATGAGCATTACAGACAATGCTCCTATGTTTGCCAGTGATTAACAGGGTTCTGGCAGTTACCAGTTATTGTACAGAGGTCATGTTCCAACAGCGGATTTCTGTAGTATTCTAGTCATGGAGACTTTAGGCTTGCCTTCTGACATACTAATTCTGGTGAGACAGACCTTCAGAAATAATTGCTTTTGGAATCCACAAAAATGCTTTTGCTCACGTGCTTTTTCCTAAAGGGCATTGACTATGGCAAATTGTTCTGTGATAATTTTATTTACATCAGGAGGCCTGAACCCTTGATCTTTCTGTCATTATAACCTTCTAGGCCTGGACAAGTAGATCGTGTATTGGATTTCCTGAATAGCATGCTTGGGTTTTTCCAAGAGTTGATTTCTCTGGAAAATGATCATTACTTATAATTTACTTACCTTGTTTGTTCATTCAAAAAGAAATTATAACCTACCTCTCTGTCTCAGAAGAGAATGACATTTAAAACTTTTAAAAAATTTTATTCTCAGCTACTTATATTCAATTAAGTTGAAGGAGGTAAAGTTTTTAAAATACGTTGATCTGGTTTTTAATTGTCTCTACAGTAAAGGAAGCTTTCAATAATGTATTAATTTTTAATGATACCTGCTTGAAATGGAGGAGAAATGTCAGGGGAACTGATGTGGAAGACAGATACTCAGTAAGTGACAATCTATATTTTGAACCTAGAAAGTAATATTTATCAATCAAAATCTTAATTTTTCAAACACTCACTGCTAGCAGTGTTCCTCATTATAATAATGTCTCATAAAACCCCAAAGAATAATCCTGCATAGCAGCCAAAGAAAGACCATGCTGTCTTGTAGTCCTGTTTCTTGCTTATTTTTGCCATATTTAACTATTCATTTGCTGTGCTTATCTGTACTTTAAAGCTTGCCATGTTCAGGCAAACAACTCACACAACTCTATTCCAGTTCCACTGAGTCAGTTCTCTTTTCCTTGTGGTATGCCTTCAGTCTGCCCTTACCCCAGTGGGGAATTTCTACATTAAATACTTCTGCCAGCTCTCCTGAACACCTGCTGTTGTCTCAAGTTTCCCTGTGCCAGGAGGCACTAAGAGATTGTCTGAAGGGGTAGGATCTATTTAAAGGAAAATTACTGCACAATTAATATCCAGCAAGTATTTTCGTTTTCATTAACAGATAAATCATTTGATCAGGAGAGGCCTTAAGTTAGTGACGTAATGATCATTTCAGTCATCAACAATAAACCACAAAATCCTACTGAAACAGAAAAAAGAACCCATGAGCCTGGAAGTTTCCCTGGAAATACAGGTGTCTGTAGATAGATCCCAGAGTGTAGTTGTCATTTTGACATGGGTCAAAATAACTTGATTTTTTCTCGATCCTCAGAGTGAAACTGGAGAGGTGTTCATGTGAGCTTACTTTTATAATTCACCAGGAGGGTATACTTCAATGAAAGTGAACTGTTACTGGAAGCCTATATGTTGGTAGGAAATATGGTCTAGCAGAAATTAAAAAAAAAAAAAAAAATAGACTAGGAGGAGAAGTGAAAGAACCAGGAAAATACCATATCTGATCAAGACAGATCAAATTTTGGAAGCATTGGAATTTGAGTAGTTGTCAATGCCAACAGTTTTGACATATCATCTGCAGTGCTCTCTTCTGCTGTTTCTTTTGATTAAGAGTGGGAGATGACTGAATGCAAGTAATGTATTATAACATTTCAGTATTCATGCTGTGATTGTTTGCTTGCAGTTTCATGTGCAAGGCCAGCGTTGGTATCAGAAGAACTTCTTTCATGAAATGACCTTTGAACTTTCCACACACAAGCAAGCTCCTGAAGTTTGTTTAGATTTGCAACCAGGCACCAATTACTCTGTTAATATTTCCATGGTAGCTTTGAATTTTTCATTGCTTGTTTCTATGACAACACAAATTACAGGTAGGTCTTGCCATTTATTTTATTTATTTACAAAAGCCCCTAGTGAGTGTAAGAGACTCAAGTGAATCTGCATTGTTGATCTCAGTGTTGTGTGGTGGTTGTCAAAGTGTTCTTTCCATGCTCAAAATAGTCCATTGTTTGTTTTCACGGATTTTGTAGAGTTCAGAGGCAGAAGGGGGAGAGAAATTGAGGTGCAGAGTGTTAATGTGTCATTTGGGGACATCAGGGAAGAGATAAATGGGTGGGTTGGACACAAGATGGTATCTAGGATAGCTGAGTTAAATTCCCTGCCCTGTTAGAGGCTAATCCAATTTTTAAGCAAAAGTTCTCTCCACAGTGGAGTTAACAGCTCAAGTGCACGTTGTATGGGTATTTGTGACAACAGAAATAGATACCATTAAATTCTGCAAGAATCCAAAGTAGAGTATGGAAATCTGCAAGTACCTCATACAGATACTTTTTCCTCTAATTGGCAGAATACAAAACATAAGAGACATTTGAGCAAATAAGCTTCTGAAGGAAGAGCCTTGGCTTCACAATTTAGCAAGATATATGTCACTAAAATGCCATGATGAGAAACATCTTAGGGGTCTTGTTTTGTTTAGAACAGATTTCACCAACCCTGTGATGTCAGACTCTCTGTATTAGGTGAAGTGCAGTGCAGCATTTGATGATGGTGTCACTCTTCCTGTCAGGGACACAAATTATAGTAGATAAGAAATATGAAAGCTCTCTGAGCATCTGTAACTCTGTTCAGCCACTAGATGGAATCAATTCTCTTCTGACTGCTTAGGCAGAGCTGGAGATTTGTGTTTTGAAACTGATAGTATTGCTGTATTTTCAGTAGTAAATCTGACCGTTTTAAGCTTCATGAAAGATAAAACATCTCGTTTCTTAAAGCTGCTGTTTAAGATATACAATGACCTGTTTGTTTCTTTTTTTAAAATATGAAATTACAGTAATGATTTGGTAATTCCTTTTCACAAGTTTCCTAATTGTCACTCAAAAGCAGTGGCCATGAGTTCATGAGTACATGAGTCTTTTTAAAAAAAGCTAGTAAGATGTCTCAGAATTTTGTTGATAGAGGCAATTTTTGAATACATACTCAGAGAAAAGGAAAAGCTCTTTACTCTCTCATCCTGTGGTATTTCCTAAATTCTGCAGGATTGCATCAGGTCACTTACTCAGCAGAGCTCTAGAGAACACTTTGCAGCAGGTGCTGTGTGAAATGGTATTTGTGTCTTGGCAGCTGGCATATTTTCCTCTCTGCTGAGTTAGTGCTTAACAAATGCACATGCACAACCCCAGGAAAGGTCTTTGCATAAAAGTCAGGTCATTTCCATTTTGAAAGAAGATTTGACTACACAAGCCAGTTTATACCTGGTAGTTACCTTATTCAATAAGCAATAAAAGATAGGTAATAATAATGTTCTGTCATATTAGGAGTCTTTATCTAAAACTTGATGTGCAAACACTTCTTAATTTTTGACTGCCATTGAGAAAACCCATAAAAGTACATATTTTTGAAGTTTTCGCAGAAATTGCAGAAAATTAAAAAGCCAGTAGTGGTCTTGCGGCAAAACTTTCCAAATAATGGAATTTAAATAAGATTAATTGTGTTGTTATTTCCTCTAAGATGAAAAGGATCCAGCTAAAATAATTCTTCTGACAGTGCTGCTTTGACTTGTGCGTCTTACGTCTTGGAATTGCATCACCTATGCAAACAGCTTAATTTATATAAAAAATATAATTTAAAGAGTAGGTGTATAATTTTCATCTTCATTTGTCCAGTTATTTTGTAATCGTGTATGTATTTTCCATGGTGGATGGAATGAGCTCAATTTATCTGCCAAATTAATTCTGAAAAGTGGCTTTATTTGCTCTGGTGGTTTTCTAGCTAGATGGTATTGTAAAAATGCAAGATATGTCTTAAGCACAGAAGTTCTAGGGAAACTGAGACTTAGAAAATTGTGTTACTGATTATCTTCTCATGGGTTGTTTAAGGTTTGATATGTCATTCTTTAAGAGGTACATGATCAGTTGTCTGTTTCCACAGTGAGGGGGCAAATCCAGATGTTGTGTCTCCTTGACTTTTACAAACCTTCCACATTTTGAGAGTTTGGAAAATCTTAACTGTGGAATTTTGAATAGTGTGAAGAGACACGTCCTAGCCAATTGGATGATCACTGCCTTACAGACCTAATTTTCTGACAAGGATAGTGATTGTGTAAATTTTTAGACTGTTGCAGAATGCAGTGAGTACGTAAATGCTAGCAACAAGTTTGGTTTTTTTTTCAAAAAACCAAGATTTATGAATCCATGTTATGAAAGTTACTTCTATATCCTAAATATATATATCTATGCCCATATTCGTCTTGAATGAGGATATGTTACATCCATATTATTTCTAAAGAAAAAAGGCCAAGAACTTGGACCTAAAAGCCTGTTTTTCTCCCTGGCAAGCATCCTCTAAAAAAATAGTTCGGTGCTGAGCACAAAGTTGGTTTTGCCCATCATCTTGTGGATGGTAAATACAGTCTAGCAAATGCTTCTTGGATCTTTGTAACAGGCATCTTGCAGTCTTTTATGTTGTCTGAGCTTATTTTAAAGAAACTCTCACCACTTGTCTACTGGAAATAGGAAATTGAGTCAATTATCAAAAATTATTAGGCAGTGATAATATTGCAGCTGTAAAAAGATGGTAGCAAGATTGTCTTTTAAGCAAGGAATCTCGTGTTCCTTTCCAGAGAAGAAAAGGAATGAATTGTGTGCATACTTGTTATTATACTACTTATGCATGGCTCTGTTAATTTTCCTTTTGGAATATCCTTTATTAAATCATGCTCAGGGGAGGTATTGTTCTTAATTTCACTACCTGTTTTTACATATGAATTTAAGATGATTGAACCTTGTAACCATTTTTTCAAGTGTTTGAAAAATAGAATAATAAATAAGGAGCTAGGCCTATTTTACTTTCATTGCTAATGTTCTGAATAAGAGTAATTTTTTCAGTTCAGCCACAGTAAAATTCTGTTGATATTTGAATCTGGTTTTGAGCTTTGCTAAAAATGTTTGGGGAGTTCATGAATGCCCCTATGTTTGCAGAGTCTGGTTAGCTTTTTTTGGTTTAGAGCGGACCACTATGACTTAAGATATACTGAGACAGAAGTGTTCCTGGACACTAGAAATAGGTCTTTTGTACCTGAGTTACTGATTACATTTCCTTCTTGTAAAATAATTCATATTAGGTTCAAATATGATTACTGATAACTTTTCCTCCTCTTGATTTTCTGCTTAGAATCAAGCTGTATTTTGAGTTTATTCAAGACATACTATTCACGTATGCTGCAATTCCTTACGTAGTTGTACATACTTTCCAGGGGGGTTGATTAGGCTTGACCTTGAGTCTGTGTACCTCAGATAATTGTAGTACTTCCTATGTTTCTCAACTGCTATTCTTTTCGATTTAGCCCAGGATTTACCTTCAGGCCACGTATTCATATGTGTCTCATCTCTGTCTTCATATGAACACGTGAGTGAGAAAGTAGATTTACAACCAGAGAGTCTACAAAGTGACTTGAATAAGAAGAATTCCATCACACATTGAGTGTAATCTTCTGGAGCCCTGCTCCTTTGTCTTGGTGTATGGAAAATGTACGGTATTACAGATCAGTTTGTGATGTCTGATTTGTTCTTCTGCCCATGGATGTACACACACACATAAAAGATAGACTATTGTTCTGACCTGTTGTAGGATGTAAAAGATTTACACTCATTCTTTCATAAAGGGAGTTCTTTAAGGTCTGGAAAGTGAGGGAAAACCCAAAATCTATTTTCCAGTGAGGAAGTGAAAGACTGTTGGAGGTGTGGTGATCTGACAGCTCTTACTCTGAGAACACATCATGTATCTCCAGAGAAGCTGTCCAGTAAAGTGTGCAGCATCAGAGCACGAGAATTGCCAAGAAGGGAGTTTCTGATTTATGTAATGGGAAGAGAGAAGTGATGAAAACATGAGCATGATTACTTTTTTTTTAATGTAGGGGGAAATTAGCTGCCAGTCATGTAAATCATTTCATACATATGCATGCACTTTTGTATTTTTGTGCAGAGACTATAATGCATGATAATTAATTCATATGAACTTCTCTGTCATTTGTCTGAACTCCTCCATAGCTGTGAAATCATGAACATTCATATAATTTCTCTTATTCTGTTTACAAAGCAACTGATATCGGTGACACAGTCTATGCTTTACAGCCAGTGTTTTGCAAGAGGAGTAGAACTCTGATTTCCATGCTGTTTGCTTTGGATGGATTGCTCACAGAAGAGAAACAAGCAAAAGAAAACGTGGCGTCTTCTGTCAGGCCTTCTAGTTGAAAGCACCAAAAGCACCTTGCTGAGTTTTCCCTTACCAAATTTTCCTCCTCTCCCACAGCCAGGTACCGTGAACTGCCTTCATCTTAGTGCATATGAACATATGCCAGTCTCCTGTGCCACACATCCCATTTAAGCAGCTCCAAGTTGTGCAAAGGCCCACTACACTTGGCCAAGGTTCCGGAGGAAGGAAGAGCTGCAGAGTGCTGAGCACAGGCAGGGGATGTAGGAAGTGGGTGACACTGTAAGCCTGGGTGCTCCCCCTGAGAGTCCAGCACGGTGCTGCACCTCTCTGCTTATCGAGGCAAAGTCTTGTCATCGGCTTAGGAAATGGACTGACAGCAGTGGTGGCTGTTTGCAGGGTCCCAGACCAAACCTCTTTCACTGAGGTTAGGAGGCTGCGATACCAGGACCCTTCTTGTAGAAGGACCAGGCAGGCCCCTAAATCAAACAGCCTGAGCCAACAGCACCGAGCTCCCATTCTGCTGTCAGACCCTGAGCACCTCCCCCTGGGTCTGCAGAACAGCAGACATGAGCACTCAACACACCTCGTTTTGTTCCCAGGGATCACAAGGGAAAGGTGCCGCACGAAGAACCGGAGCAGGTGACAAAACATAGAAATGTTCAGGTAGGCATGAGCCAGGAGATAGGGATCACCCCGGCTCACCCCCACACACGGCAGCAGAGTCAGACGACCGCAACGCAACCCAGAAACGATCGGTGCAAGAAGCAGCAAGATGCAGGCGACTTTAATTTTAAAGGTGACGTTTCTGGCCCAGAGGTGCTCTGCAGCTGGAATCGGGGCCCCTTCAGGCCCTGCTCTGACGCAGAAAGCAGCCGATGGGGCACGAGCTGGCTCCCTGTGTGTTGTGTGGCTGTGAATTGCACTCGCAGCGTGAGGGCAGCGTGGCAGGCCACTTGCTGCCGTGGAGGAGACCCAGAGGTCCCAGCCAAGGCCTCCTAAAGCACGTCTCCCTGCTTTCATCTTTCTCTCCTTGCCTAGGGCCGATGAACTTCAAAGACGTGCTGGCCCTGGGCGGTGTCGTCCCCGAGAGAAAGGCGCGTTTGTGCGGCAGAGCTGAGGCTCCCGCAGCAGGCCCGGCACACGGCTGCAGGCAGAGCTGTGCCCGGCTGTGACACGGCACCGCGCTCGGCTTCCGTCCGCACCGCCGGCCTTGCTGAACTCATACCTTTCTGGTGGTGAACAGGATGGTGTGACATTCAGCCACAGAGCGGGAGAACAAAGGCCACAGTCAGCAAAGGCAATCACATGAGTGGGGTTTCCAGAAATGACCCGTCTTTAAAGAAGATCGAAATGATTTTTTCTGTCGATGTGGTCTTGATTTATTTATTGTCCTTCCTTCCCTGTCTTTGCGTAATGTTCCTCTCTAAATGAAAAGCTCTTCTCAGTCTGTACTTGAACAATTATATTTAAATATGTACGGTAAAGTTAATTACTCTTCAAACAGTAATACAAACATGAAACAATGTTTTCTATTGTAATAATATCTCTACCTTATTGCAGTTTTACTTTTATAGTAGTATTTTTTAGTTCCCTGTTTTAAAATTCAGCAAAAACCTTTTGGACATAAAGCCCTCAAATAACCATGTGATACCTGAAAAAGGCTGGAAATAAACCCCCATAGACTGGTGTCTATCGAGTAAGTATCTGTTTTTTGCAGCACCAGTGAGGGGGATATCTCCACCTAACTCACTCACCTTTGTCAAGTGTTGTGGTATGTTTATACAGTAAATATTGCTTAGTGTTATTATATAATTATAACATCATCATCTATGCCCCAGAACTAATTTGCATAATATATTTACATATATTTACATGTATTTGCATAAGTATGGTTATTAGATAGTTCTTTTGCACTGCAATTGTGCTTCCCCAATTCGGAGGTCGTCAGGGCTCTTTGCTGAAGGCTTCCAAGGTTGTCTTCCCATCTGAACTTTTCAACCTTTTCTTCGGAGCATGCGTAGTTATGGTGTTCCTTGGTCTGTCTGGTTCTAACCAGCTTAAATTCTTTATTTTGTGGCTAATTGGCTTTATATTTGCCAATTTCTCGTAAGTACTATACTTATCTATCTCTGAAGCTATCCACCTGATGAGTTTTTTCTTCTTTTATGTCTATTCAGCATTAAGCAGCTAGTTACCCACATACTAGCCATTACATTGTGTAAAAAGTTATTTATATCAGGTTATATAGGTATAAAAAGTTATGATTCAGGTTATATAAGTATAGAAAGTTATGATTCAAGTTGTATTTATATCAGATTATATAGATATGTCAGGTTATATTGATGTCTTATAACTCAAGCTATATAAGCACCTTGTAACTTTGACCTAAGTTTTATAGGCATCACATGAAAGAAATCCCTTGTCTGCAGGAAACTAGGATCATGCAAATGATCTTGTTTCACTTAAGGGTTGTTTTATTTAAAACTCGGCCTTAAGAGGAGTCTTTGATTTGACTTCTTCAAACTGTCAAGTTTGATGAGGAGTTGCTGTGTGATTTTGGACTTTGTTGTTCAATTCCGTTATTATTTTTAAAGCTTTGTTATTGCCTTTACAGTGTAACACCAAGCAGGCTTTAGCTCCAGCACTGAGGCGTGGTGATTCTCAGTGTTGCTGCAGCAGGAAGCACTTCCCGGCATGTACTTTCTTCGTTAAGCTTGCCGTAAGGTTCAGAGAGAAAATCAGTAGATGAATTCTTACTGTAGAAAATCAGCCTCTATATGAAATGCTCAAGTGTTACTAACATAAGACTGCTATGACAAGGAAGTTCTTAGAGTGGGACAATCTCTGGATATACTTCCATTTCTTGCTATGCTCTTCTCTGTTTTCCTACAGGTGTTGCTACAGATATGTTAGTCTGTTCTGCCGGTGAAGACTTAAAAAAATTAATTCTTTAAGAAAGGCAGGGTATTAACAGCACCCAAACACACTGGAGGATCTTGATTTCTTCACACAACTGACCTAGAGCAAGTCATTACTTCTCTGTAGTATTCCCCTTTTCCTTCCAACTGTTCCTTGTGGTGTTAAGTCAGTGTTTTTAACATGGAGATTTTTAAATCTGATAATAATTATGACGTCCCAGCAGTCTTCTTTTTTTCAACTATATTTTTAAGTGTTTGATTTCTGGCAAAGTTCTTCTTTTATTAAAAAAATCAGAGTGGGCAAACACTGCATATGGAATAACTCCTTCAGAGTTTATTTTATGATCACCACAGCAAAAATTAAACTACTTCTTTCAATTATATTAAAATTATTACTCCTTTACATTGCTACAAACTGTTTGTTCTTTTGATTAAAACAGGTAGATTGTCTTCTGTGTACTTGATGTTTTAGTAACTAGTATTTTTTACCAGAAACTAAACATAGCAAAAGACTCTATCCTTTAACAGCACTGTGTGTTTTTCCAGATTTTTCTTTTACCCATTTACTAGGGCTGTCAGTTCTAGATGGCTGCTTATTTTCATGATTTGTATTTTCCTGTCAAGTTGTAGAAACTAGAAAAATCAGTTGTTATGACCTTATCAGTGTCTTCTTGTCATCTGAGTCCACATCTGTTTCCCCTCATGATGTTTATCTGTAAAAACAATGCAAAACCATTGCATGCAATGCACATTCTGGCTGGCATTAGAGCAGAAATTCCCAGGTTTTTCTTGGAAATTGAAAAATTCTTAAAAGAAATTAATAATAGTGTCCTGTGGTGATACTGAATGTCAAAGGAAAGGAAGATAGAAGAAGTATTCCAGATAAAACCACCCTGAGGGACATATTTTCCTGTCACTGCCTATTGACAGTGTCTGTGCTAAGGAGCCACTGAAATTAAGAGATAATTTCTGTCTCTTAATTAATGTTTGCATAAGTTTGCAAGGTGCAAAGGGCCTAAAAATTGGCTGTCAAATATTATTTGTTCATTTATTTCGTTCAGATAGAAATTCTGCCTGTACCTTTTACAGTATCTGCAGCTGCAGATGTATTGAAAAGACCGGGAGCAAAGAACATTTCCTGTTCTTGCAGGCGGCCCTGCAGTACATTTCATTAACTCAGAGAGCTCTCAGAAAGGATTTTCTGCCTTGTCTCTACTAGAGGAAAGCAAGTCATTGTAGAACAATGGCTTTCAGAGAATCATAGAATATGCTGAGAAGGGACCCACGTGGATCAAGTCCAACTCCTACCCTGCACAGGACATCCCCAAGAGCCACACCATATGCCTGAGAGTATTGTCCAAATCCTTCTTGGGCTCTGTCAGGCTGGTGCTGTGATCATTTTCATGGGAAGCCTGTTCCAGTACCCAACCACCTTCTGGGTGAAAAACCTTGTCCTGATACCCAACCTAAACCTCCCTTGACACAAATCCAGACCATTCCCTCGGATCCTGTCATTGGTCATCACAGAGATCAGTGCCTGCCCCTCTGCTTTCTCTGGGGAGGAAGTTGTAGATCATTATTTAAATCTTACTTTCATTTCAATCCTCAATGTTCATAGCTGGTTTCTTCACTGGTAGTTCATCCATACTGGTTTTGAAGATAACCTGGTAAAGGGAACCATCAAAGCAATTTATTTGAATAGGTAAGCTTTCAGGAGGTTCTCCTGAGGATTATTTTTGTCAGGAGGTAGAGGTTTTTCTTGCTAGGGATGCTTGTATGGCCTGTTAGCTTTATTTTGGACACACTGTGCTAAAGTTATCTCCCCTTACAAGTTTCTTCTCTGTTTAAAGCAGAGATCATGTAATCTTTCAGATTTTCTCTTCATATGTTACAAACCTGAGATTTTGTTTGCCTCATGTAAGAGGATTTCTTCAGCCATCTCTTCCTGGTATCCTGTGAACTGGTTTCACATAGCTCTGTTGAACTGATGGTTGGAACTTCAGGCACCATGAAATGGTCATACCTGGGCCTTGTGTACCTTGGGTGGTACTATTCTAGTATTCCATAAGCCTGTTTCTTATGCTTTTTAGAGCAGCCTTTTAGATTTTTTTTATTTCTGTTCCAATTTTGGTGCCTAACACTCATTCTGAGATGTACTAATATGCCATTCCTACTACTCAAAATTAGAATATTTAGCATAAATTCTTGTTAGAAGCCCAGGTGTATCACCTTGTATTTTATACTGGTGAATTTAACAGCAGTTTTGGAAAACAACAGCTGTTAGGGTGGTTCAATTCTCCTTCTGTAAAGTCTTTATATTTCTAACACTGAGCAGGAAAATTCATCTGTGCATACTGGGATTTTGCACCATGATTGTTAACAAAATGCTAGTTAACATTAACCTGTAATAACCTTCCTGTACCCCAGTACTTCTGCTTTCAACATGATGTATATTTCTAGCTCTCTTTTTAGCAGTTACTTACCCTCTTGACAGTTTTTCTAATAAGCCTCATTTTCTCCTGCAAAACTAATGATTTTCTATACTTCAAAAGATGCGTGCAGCTATTTGTATTCCAGCTCTTTGGGAAATCCATGCCATCTCAGCAATATTTTGCCTGATGTCACTTAACTTTGGGAAATCTGCATTGGTTTTATTTTGTTTCTCTTCATGATATTGATTATTCTTTCTAGCTCTGAAGCCTTGGATTTCTGTACATAAGCACTGCATTACTCTTCGGTTATTTTATCAGCAGCCTGATACACTGGTGTTCAAAAAGCCCAGCTGTACTGTATTTACCTGTGCAAGTTCTTTCAGACTTCTGGGCTAGATGGTGTCTGTGCTTCACACTCTGCCCCCTTGGTTGTGCACACTGAAGCTATTTCCATTTTTACTTCCAGGGCTGGTATTGGTATTTTCCATATCAGTAATCATTGCCATTGAAATTAGAGGAAGAATTTTTCAGCAAATTCCCACTAAAACAGATTAGAGTTATGTATCCATATTGAAATCCAGTTTAAGGGCCTAGATATTGCTACCTGACTATGAGCAGTACCTAAAGAAGTTGCCTTCTTGAAAGTACTTTTGGCACTACTAAATTCTCCTTTATTCATATAATTGTATTTCTTGGAATGGGCTCTGTGCACAGTTTGGTATTTTTCTTCTCCCTGACATTTTAATTAGTCTAGTAAATAATACTGCTTCTTCCAGCAAAGCTTTCATGGCTCAGTTCTCTGTAGTCAACCACCATTTTTAGGCATCTCTCTTTTTCCCAGCTAGCAGAAGTGCAGGGGCTGCCAGACCATCATGATCATATTTGCTCTGTGTTTTCAATTTGTGTTGTGTGCAGGCTTTAGCTATTTGGGGTTCAAGGCCCAATTAAGGATGTTTTGGTGGAAAAAGTAGCTAGCAATTGAAAAACGAACTGAAAAGTAGCTAGGAACTGATGCCTGAAATATTTCTAAGCCCTTTTTGAACCACTGGTTTTTGTTTTCTTTTCAGATCCCCCTTTCCCAGAAGTAGAATTCATTGCAGTTAAAGGTTCTGCACCTTTGCTCAGACTACGGAAAGCAGAAGATCAAAATGGACCAATCAGGTTTGTCTTTGTGCTCTTCACCCTTTCAAAGAGCATTCTGCAGATTCATATTACATACAGATTAGAACTGTTTTGGGTGTCAAGATTATTTTTTTAGCAATGGGAAAAAACTTCAGCTATACCTTCCCATTTCTTCCCCCTTAGCAGAGTAATATTTAGCTTCAGGCTCTTTGCTGTTTTCTGGAACAAAATCCTAGTTTGGATAATTGTGGGTTTTCACCATTGGCTTTGTGGTTTGATTTTGATTTTCTTTTCCCTTTATCCACAGTGAGGTTACAGTAGATCTTATTGATGGATCCAAACACACCTCTACTGATAGGGTTTTTCTTTTCCAATGAACTCATGCAGACAGTACATTTTTCCCCCAGAGCCAGAGGAAATAGTGAATAATGCCCTCATTTATACATATTCTGAACTACTATTTTCCTAGTAGTGTATTACTATCAACATGTATTTCTAGAGTAAGAGAATTTACCCCTTACTACGTGCTGTTGGTGACAGAAGGAAAAGGTAACCCAGTATTACACTGAAGTAGAAAATACTTGAAAGTTAGTAACATCTCATGGAATGACTGGTGTAACAACCTTAATGAATAGCCTTCCTATGGTTGAATATGATCGACTAAACATTGTTTTGAGAGGTATGAAGACAGATTTTGTTTATTTTTTTTTAAATG
>WAAE01000597.1:0-20267 GCA_013400495.1 Nicator chloris
AGAATACAGCTTTGGAGGATAAATTTTGCCACTGCTACAAAATAGGTTTTACTCCCAAATCCTCCAAAGACCTAGGCTGAACCTGTCTGTTGATGGGAAAGAAAAGATCTGACTAATTTGTACCTGTTTGCTGGTGAAGCTCAACACAAGCCATTAGAAAGATGGCCACTTGAGCACACTGTTGTGATTGAGTGTAGGAGGTGCTGGGGAAGAGAAATGCCTGGTTTGAGAGGGTCGTGTGACCTCTGGTACATGCAGGTAGATAAAGTGTCACATATGTTGCCCAGATAATAAGCTAGAGAGGGGACTGGAAGCCACTTGCACCTTGAAACTGTTGAAATCCCTTTGTGTCTGTGCTAATGAACAAATCAGTTTCTACAAAACAATTAGGCTGCCTTCCACTCATATGTGTGTGTTTCTTTATACATATAGAGCAGCAATTTACAAGTCCGTATCAGTCTCCTGTGCTGGGAAACCTTGCAGAAAGTGCTTATTGCAACCTCCAATGACAGCACTGGTTTCTGCAATGAGCCATAAGAGTACAAAGTCAAACAGAGTACGTGTCATAACTGGGTCACTTTATCCTGTTTTGAACAGTTTTTTGGGGGGGTAGAAGTGTACCTGCATTTATTTATGCTCACAGTGGTATGGAAACTGCTCTGCTCACCCCCTTGTCCAGTCTAGCTGCAGTCTAGAGTCCAGATGACCTCTGCCAAAGCTGAGGGCTGAAATGAGTAATACCTTCCCACCATTTTCTACCCCTTTGGAAAATACAGGGAATCTTCTTTCTGGTTTTGAAAGGAGGTGTGAACAGAGGTATTATGGATCTGCTTGTTTGGCAACTGAGGGAACACCTGTGATCTTGCTGCAAAACTCCAGTGCAATGGTCAGCTCTTACCATCTTTTTGATCAGCACATTCTAAAGGCAGCCATTTTCTGAAAAGCTTTATTTTCTCTGGATCAAATCTACTATTAATAAATAGCAACTTTTTCTCCATTCTGGTCCTGCATCTATCTAGGATTTCAAAGCTAGGATGTAAATCCCAAGTGTTTAGAAGACTAAGTGGTGCAAGAATGAGTAAGGCCATTGTGCTGACTGACACCTTAAGGCTTGTACAGGCTCTGGTGATCCACTCAGCTTACTTGGTGCATAGGTGTGTGAGACATTGACACAGGCCCAGCTGGAAGACTGGATGCTGAAACCTGAACCTCAGATTATCATCTTTGTTTTAACCTTTGTGTTTTCTCCCTGNTGTCTAAAGGATTTTATAGGTGTAATTGAATCTTTATACAACTTTTTCTCACACGTTTAAGGATAGAAAACCAGATATATTTATAGAAATATAAGTGATTTATTATGATACTGGTTAATCTAAGAGATCTTAATCAGAATTACTTACTACACAGCATAGGTAGCTATAACTACTAGTATAGTATAGAACACTATTTTTGAAACAATATTGCAGCAATTATATTGAAGCAACTATACTGAAGTTAGCAAAATTTTCCATGCACTG
The DNA here is from genome assembly GCA_013400495.1 of Nicator chloris. Taxonomy (NCBI): domain Eukaryota; kingdom Metazoa; phylum Chordata; class Aves; order Passeriformes; family Pycnonotidae; genus Nicator; species Nicator chloris. The sequence continues at coordinate 1,518 of WAAE01000597.1, forward strand.
TCCTAGAAGGGGTCTGTTAAAAAATCTCTGTCATTAGAAAGTGGGACTGGGATGATTGAGTGTCAGTTAGATGTCTCCAGGCCAGCTGTGTCAGCTCAGCATCTTTATGTAAGTCATCAGTAGTATCAATTTTTTGTTCCTTTATCAGGTCCTTTACCCTCTCTGCCACATCTTCACCTCACTATCAGGACATTTAACTTTGATATTGATGAGTCACACTGGCTTCAGCATTATTCAACACCAAAAGCAGCCTGACACCCCTTCTCCATGTACCAGTGCTGAAGGCTCTTCTGTCATTATTTAAGTAGCAAAGTCTGCATAGCCTTCTGTCATGCCCTTGGAAGGTGCAAAATAAAGGAGAAATGAGAGCAGCAGAAGGAAGATATGTGGACATGAATGACTTGAGATAAAAAGCTCTTCTGCTTAGGCAGAACTCTCTCCACTCTATGAACCCTGATTGCTGGTGACCAAATTCAAGAAGCCAGTGTTGCTTTGGCCACAACCCTTGTCAGCAGACCTTCTGTACTGTGAGACCTGAGATGTACCTTTGCATGGGTTATACCTGGCTGTAAAGCAGTCTTTGCAGAAGACTGAATGCCATAACGATGGGAGGTGTGGTTCTTCCACAACCATTGCAAGATTTCTGGATGGCTCCTCATACAGATCCCAAATCCTTATATTAAGTTTGAATCTGTGTTGGAAATGGTTTGTTTACCTCTTCAGTAGCTGGGCCTGCTTTGCAACAGAAGGAAGACACACATGAAGGGTGGAAGGTAGGAAATCTGCCTGCTACTGCCTCCCTAGAACTTTTAACGTTTAGTCCTTTCATAGTCTCACACCTAAGCAGTGGAAGAAATAGCATTAATATGATGGAAGACCTGAAGTGAGTTGTAAGTTTCCCTCTTCATCATCACTATGAAGCAATGTGGGATCAAGTTCTTGTTCAGACATTCTTCCTTGTAAACCACAGAAGAAAATGTAGTATTTCTACTCAGTAAGGTTGCAGAGGAGACTTTGGTAATGTACAGAATCACTCTTTTTTGGACCATGAAATGATGAGAGCTTTTGGAAACTCATAGAGACACAGAACATAATTTCATGAAGTAAACCTTCAGCAAATTTCAGACAGAGAGATGTATAAGAGTTGTCTGGGTTTTTGAGGGTTATGGTGTGATATTTGTTTTTGAGCTCATGCCTAATAGGTCTATGTTATAAGAGAAAAAAAACCCAAAACCAATCCCAAGCCATGCTATTTGCTAAGGATTTCTTCTTCTTTAAACAGAATGCAGTCAAGTAAATAAATTCTCTTTATCCTTCCAAGGTACACTGAATCTTAAAATGGGAAGAAAATCTGACCATTCTGCTAATATTTAAACATACAATTGAAGTCAGGTAGACTTTATGTTATTGGACTAGAAGTATTTAATACAAAGATGAAAGAAAAAGGCTGCAAGGAAACCAGGATCCTAGAGAACATGTGGGAAGTTCTCTCACAGGGCTGAGCCATTTTGTCAGTTCCCAAACAAGTGTTGCCTCTGATGTGTTATGTAGTTAAGTGAATCTATGAGCCACGTGATGCGGTTCATTGTATGCTGCTGTTTATTATGTTTCAGGGATGGCAGAATGTCTATGTCACCATCGAACAAGGTCTGACAGAAACAGAAGGGAAAGCTGAAAAGAAAGACTCTTTCCTAGATCTTGGCTTTGAAGTCCTTAATTTATCTACAAAGCATAAAGCACAAAAAAAGGACAGAGGAAGAGCTGGGGAGAGCACTGGATGATAGCAGTTTCTTGAGTATGACAGACAGCTGTCTAGTAAAACAAAGTAATAAAAAACAAATAATATCACTAAATTATAGGTGGGAGGAGGGGAAGGTGGGACAGAACAGTAGCAACACAGTTCTGCAACAGAAGGCTGAAGACCTTTGGAAATAAACCAAGATGAAGAGTCAACCAGTCTGTTGTAATTTCAAAACAGAATTTCACAGTGCTTTTCCAAAGGGAGTCAAAGATGTGCAAGTGCCAATGAGCATGATAGAAAGTGGGCAGATTTAAATATCTCAAGGCATTATTTGGGATCTTGCTATGATTCTATGTTTTGGTCAGGGATGCTAGGGGTGTAGATGCCAGAGCATACCAGACATCTGAATGAAGAAGAGGCTTTGCCCTCCAGTTATTTTGGGTGAGCGAGCACCCTTTGTAAGCTTTTATGATGCTTGCGCTTTCACTCAGAAAATAATTTTAAAAGGACAGGTTGTGGTATTCCTACAACAATTTGTTGGAGATTCCCTAAACATGAGTGAGCAGGACTCTAGATAGCCTGATTTAACTTTGTAGCTAGCCCTGCTTAGAGAAGGCTTTTGCTACAGGTCCCCAGAGATCCTTTATAGCTTGAAGGCTTGAAGTGTTCTGTGATTTAGCTATTGTCAGAATCATAGTAGGATATTCTGGACTTTTTACTGTGTGTTTTGCTCTAGATGCCACATTTGGAAGGCCCTGGTTTTCCCCAAGAATATCTTCCTCAATTAAAAAAAAAAAAAAAAAAAATCACTTAGACTGCAGAGGTTGTGAAACTGCCAAAGTGCAGTAGGGGAGCACCCAAAGGCATCTTGTCTCACATCACCACTGAACAGAAATACTTAACACAGAAAAAAGAGACAGGGTGCAGGGCAGTTCACTGTACAAACTGTACCTTTGTCCTTGGTGGAAAGCTATTTTAGCAGGTAAGGCAGCCAGAGAAAAAGAATATAGATTTGGATTTATGTTTTTAGAGACATCCTTTTCTCAAAAGACAGCAGAAAGTCAAGGGACTGCAGAGGTTTATGAGTATCAAACTGAAAAATCTTGATGGTCTGATCTATCAGAGCTAGATGCTTGAACTTAGAAACTGGAGGTATCAATCATTACCTGAACTTTTCAAAAGCCCCAATGTCATTAAAAAGTTCTGAACATGATGAGATTTTCTGCTAATGTCTTCTGTACTGATTGTGAAATCTCAAGCTCCATTCTTGAGATGTGTGAGCTGGGACATAGATGAGAAATGGTGCAATTAAAATCAGTTTTGGGAGCTCATCAAGACCTCTTTGCTGCCTGTGTGACTCTGGCTGTGCATCCAGCATAATCTCCTCTAGAGCTCCCAAATGTTCAGCATGATGGTCTATACCCACAGCCAAAAGATTCTACACTAATGCCTGAAGTACTTCAGACCTTATTCTTTCAGCTAGTGATCCAGACCTGAGTTTACCAGCCCATCCTGTGCACTGTGAAGATCAGAAATGGACCAGAAATGAACAGATGGTGTGCTTGGGTCCTAGAATTCCTTCCAAACCCTTGCCACCAAAATCCTGCTTGGGTGCCAGATGCATTTCAGTATCCCGCTTCCCTGTACTTTCTTGTCTATCATTGGAGGAAAAAGGAGGAGAGGAAAGAAGGAAGATAAAGGTTGATAGATCAAGGCATGTTCAAAAGGCAAGGTCTGGCACTGCGTCAATTTACATTTTAGATGTTTAGGAATGGCATCTCCCAGTTTAGTCTCCCCTGCCCTGAGACTCCCAAACTCCATGCTGCTCACTCACTTCCCCTCCCCTTCTCTTCTGCCTGTGGGTGGCTGGCAGGAGGATTTGGAGGCGTAAAAGGCAAAGATTATGGGTTGAGCTAAGAACAATTTACTGGGAAAAGCAACGAGATCAGAAATTGAACAGAAACATCAGCAACAATACCCATAATAAAAGTGTACAAAGAGAAAGTATGCACCAAAATGTGCACCAAACCCAGGACAATGAAACAGTGGCGGACAGACCCTATGCCCATCATGCTTGATTTCTTGACCAGAAAGAGACATCCTCTTTCTTGGAAGAGAGAGAATCCCTTTTCCCTGCGTGTGGCAATGATGAGAGATATTACCAAATAGCATTTGTGTCTTGGCCCACAAGCAGGGAAAAGGGACTCTCCCACACAGCTCCAGGTTCCATCCCCTCACAGGTACTGTGAAAAATTAGCCCTGTATTTGGCTTAAACCAGGACAACATCTTATGTCAGCTCTGCAGGCTTTATTTTCCCCTGTCCCTGTGATCCTTCTTCATCCAGTGTTAAATCTTGTTCTTCTGTTGGTCAGTGTAACGCGATGGCCCTTATCAACTGCTCTAAGATCACCCAAAAAACCTCCTGTTGATTTATTGTCAAGGATTTCATAATAGGACCAGGGACTGGAAAGGTCCTCATCTTTCCTCTTTTGTGGGCAAGCTTTTAATTTTTGATGCAAATCAGATGAATTTGTGATGAAACACTTCTGTAGCACAGATTTGACAGAGCCGTGTGTTTCCAGGTCATCATAGGCGTGTATTCATGAGACCAGAGACCTACAAGTTCTTTTTCTTCCAGCGTCTGCTGTAGTTTAGAATGGTTGCACTTTTCCTTCTGGAAATTTAGGCCTGGGTTTGGCAGCTCCACTGATATTCCCAGTACGTCTTAGCATTCAGGTGACTCTGTCTGTGAGCAAACTCTGCAAATTATTAATAAGAAATGCAATCAAAGGCATCTTCTCTTAAGATATAGTTGAATGTTCTTTTTTCAAGAACAATTCATCTGGGAGTATTTGTGTATCTGGACATGCCTGTTCCAGAAACAGTTGAAGTCTAGGGTACCTTAATTCCCTTTTAGAGATTTCCCGCTTGACATTTTCTATTTCCCTTTACCTGAAGGAAGGTTTGGGTGAAATTTGCCACATAGCAAGTTGCATTTTGTAGGACTGTTGACCATACTAGTAAACAATTCTTACCAGTGGTTAAAAGAAGAACTGTTCATGGCTGCTATCAGAATTAGCTGCTTAAAACATGATGGTAATAGATATTGCCACTGTGGGGCTTTTTTGTGTAAATGTTCTGTTTTCTTTTAATAAAAGCATTTGCTCTTAGCAATGGAAGTGCGATAATATGTGTGCGTTTTAGAGTGATGCCTAGGCAAACAACTATCTACATACTGCTAGAACTTCAAAAACAGTAATTCAAAGCAGTTCAGCAAATAATTTATCTTGGAAAAGATAGAATACTTTTCTTAGTATCAGATTCACATTTCTTTCCTAATCACCATTCACCCTTATTTTTTAAAATGGTATGTGTGTGCTTTAAGTATTGAGAAAAAATTTCCCATGAAGCAATATTTCTCTGGCAATATATTAGAGTGAATTATGTGGGTATATGAGCAAAATGGAGCAAACTAGCATAGAAAGGAAAACTCAACTCAGACACAAAGGGAGGCATGAAGAATTACCGAGTGGGCAAATAGTTACACCTTGTTTCGTCAATGACATCTGAGCTTGGAGTGTTCCATACAAGAAGGAATGCATTTGGTAGGTACTTCTACTAGAAAAAATGGTACAGTCACAATGCATAAAACTGGTGAAATATTTCCATCCTAAGATGAGGAGAGCTTTTGCAAGATCTCAAAATTGCAGCCCAGGGAAATCTGAAAGAGTAAGATTGTGTTTTCATGGTACGTTATTTAAATACTGTGGGAAGTCCAGAAGAAAACTGGTATTACTTCCACAGTTAAATGTTTAAACAGAAAGAGGGTGACCCAACTTCATCTGTAGGCTGGAAAGGTCAAGCAAATGTCTGACACAAGGAAGGTAAGTGCCTACTTCAACGTATGTGATTTAATCAATGCCAGTCAACATGCATTTTCTTAAAATTGCATCATGTCATACTAAGCAACTTCCATTTGGAAATGGGATGACATGCAAGACAGAGTTGCAGTGTTGTTGCAACCCAATTACCTCAGGTTCTGGAACACAGGAAGGTAGGTGCTGTATGCTATTACTGATTATACAAGGACATAAAATATTATTGAATACATTAGGATATATTCTGAAAGACTAAATCTAAATCCTTGATCTGTCTCAGAATGTCCTTTTAAACAGAAGACAGGAGTTTGTGTACTGTTAGGTGACTGGCAAGGGAAGGGCTGGTGAGCCTATGCTGAACAGACAAAAATAGATGTAAACCACCATGCTTCTGTTTGTTTAGCTGGTCTCATGACCCCGCAAAGTGCCACAAAAAATATGCATTATTTTGATGGCACACTGATGCCAGGTACCAAGTAATGGCTTAATGGCTTTCAATGAGAATTCAGGCTGCTTGTCACAGATTTGCCAAGACTGCCCGTATTATCTGCAGTGTTCTTTCCAGGTGTTTGATGCCCAATTGCTTTTCAGCTAGTGTTTTCAATAAACAAATTAGCCAGGAAAGGTTTTGCAGCTTTTCTAGGATGCTGCAAGGGCAAAGACACATAATTTGAGACAGGTGCATAGCAAAGTCTGTAAGAGAAGGTTTAGATTCTGTGTTCCATATTGACGTTTTCATCTTGCTGTTGGTGAAGTGAACTGATTGCCCAGACTCTGAAAGAAGGAGAACCTGGGCTCTGTCTCCCAGTGGCTCCTTGGAGATTTGGGGGAAGCAGCAAAATGATCACTTTTCAATGATAGGGTAGGATTGACTATGTAGTCCATAATGACAACTTAAACAGGCCTAGCAATCTGACCAAGGGTAGAAATGTATTCAAGGGCCTGCCTCTGCTTTGTGGTGGAAATAACTGAATTCTGTGTTCAAATTTAAGCTGTGAAAACAAAAGCCTCATTTATAAATGAAACTGTACTTCCACCATGGTCAGAATAGGACAGCAGAGAAGTGCTCCCCATCCTCTCTTAACTTCGTATTCACCCCTGTGCAATATTAGAATGAAAATGTGTTCTTGACCAGTATGACAGTAAATATTAGCAGCTTTCTGTGTTTTGGGCTACCAGTAAGATGGGAAAGTCCCTGCAAATGTGCAAGAAGAGGTCTTCTTTCCTTGCTTGTCCTTTATCCTACATGACAGTACACATTTGACTCAGACCAGACATTTTTCAATGCGTTTGAAGAAGTACTGAAGAAAGGCTAGAAATATTAATGGAAGCAAGGGACTCTGTCAAAAAAGCTGTGCTTTACAATATTGTGAGCTACAGCTCAGCCAGTGGTAGATCAGGCTGCACCAGGCCACTGCAGTTTGTTGACTGATGCCTTAAGTGCAGCCTGAAACCCAGAAACAGGACTGTATTTAGAGTTATTATGACAATTAATTTAGAGTTATAAGTGTTGACAAGTTCATTGCATGGATTTTTGAGCTCAATATGTAAGCTGCTCTACCAATATATTGTTTTTTAGCAATATCAGATTAATATTCAGAGTAGATTTCTCCAATGGGTGCATACAAATCTTACATTACCTACACTGTAAGTAAAGCTCTTGTCAAGTCTCTCTTAGACCTTGTTCATGTTTTATGTTACAGACAAGAAGAATGACAGAGGAAGAAAAAACAAGCTGACATTGCAGGGAGGTCAGCAGAAAGCCTGACAGAGCTTGTCAACTAAATGTAATATTTTAGAACTGATGATTAGTTAAAAAAAAATAACACAACTTGGGCAAACCAGGGAAAATCTCTTCATTTCACAGTTTGGGCGAGAAGGAAGGTTGTGATTTTTCATAAATTTATTAAGAACAACTACATTTTGAGATGCGTCACTAATGACAAATGGAGTCAGTATGTCAAGCCCAGAAGATGTTCCTGGTTCGTGTGTTTTGCTAGCAGCAAATGCTATGGAACATGAGAATAGTGCTGATCTGCTTGAGAGCAGGAAGACTCTGCAGAGAGTTCTGGGCAGTGCTGAGGCCATTTGTATGAGGATCCTGCTCTTGGGTCACAGCAACCCCAGGCAGTGACACAGGCTGGGGGCTGAAAAGTGACCCAGCTGAAAAGGATGTGGGGGTGCTGATTGACAGCTGACTAAACATGAGGCATCAAATGCCCAGGTGGCCAAGGAGGCCAATGCCATCCTGGCCTGTATCAGCCATAGTGTGGCCAGCAAGACCAGGCAGGGATTGTCCCCCTGTACTGGGCACTGGTGAGGCCACACCTTGAGTGCTGTGTCCAGTTCTGGGGCCCTCACTACAGGAAGGACACTGAGGGGCCGGGGCATGTCCAGAGAAGAGCTGTGGAGCTGGTGAAGGGTCTGGAGCACAAGTCTGATCAGGAGTGGCTGAGGGAACTGGCATGGTTTAGCCTGGAGAAAATGAGGCTCAGAGGTGACCTTATCTCTCTACAACTGCCTGAAAGGAGGTTTTAACCAGGTGGTAGTTAGACTCTTCTCCCAGGTAACAAGGGACAGTACAACAGGAAATGGCTCAAGTTGTACCAGTGGAGGTTTAGCTTGGATATGAGGAAAACTTTTGCCAGGAGAAGGGTTCTCAAGCATTGCATCAGAACAGTGAAATGGTGAAGTCAGCATCCTTTGGAGGTTTTTAAAAGACATGTGGATGTGGCATTTAGGGACATGGTTGGTGGTGGACTTCACAATGTTTGGCTAGTAGTTGGAGCTGATGATCGTAAAGGTCTTTTGCAACCTAAATGATTCTGTGATTCTAAGCAAAAAAAAAAAAGAATGAACTGGAGAGGCTTCAGAGAAGGATAACAAAGAAGATCAAAGGACAGAGGAACTTGTTATATGAGGAGCAGCTGAGAGGGCTGAGTTTGTTCATCCTTGAGGAAAGAAGGTTTAGGGAAGACCTTAACACCATGTGCTAGTATTTAAAGTGTGACTACAGAGAAGCTGAAGACTCCCTTTCTACAATGAATCACTTGGAAAATGTGAAGAAGGATACAAGGTACTCCTGGTGAGATTCCAATTGGCCATGGGAGGAAGATTTTTCACAATGAGAAAAATCAGCAATTGCAGTAATTTCCCCAGGACAGTGGTGGCTACTCCAGCACTGGTGACTTCTAAGAGTCATGTGGATGGGCTGCTGGCCCATCTTGTCTAGTCCGTGCTTTTTGTCAAGAAAGTTTTGGACCAAACGATATTTGAGGTTACTTTCAACCTGGTGTTCTACGTTCTTTGAAAAGCAAAAGGCAGAAGAGTGCAGGGCATGTATGTTGTGGTAACCTAGAAACTAATTAAAATAAACTCTTTCTCTAGGTTATATGCTAGTTTGAAGGTTATCTTCTCCTCTGATGAGTAATTAGTGGTCAGGGGGACCTGTGAAGGGATAATTGTTCCCAAGGCAGGAGGCATTGTGGTCTCCAAAGGATTAGAGGAAAAGTTCAGTACTGGCAGCTTTAGTCTAACCCAAAAATTGTGTCAAAAGTTAGCACTTTTGTTTCCTCTCAGAATCCTATTCAGCTGATAACACATTGTAAGGCTTCCTATTATTAGGAAATCTGGTTTTATTAGTGCTCACAGATGCAATATGTTCCACCATGTGCTGAAGTCAGTAAGTGTCTCTTCACTGTTTTTGTTACAAATTTGCTTTAGCATGAGTCAGACTTTCTCTATCCTGAATACTCACTCTGGCCTGAATAGGTTAGCTAGCTCCATTGCTTCTTCTAAAGATTGTCCCAGTGCATCACAAGAATCTTGGTCCTTCTGATGTCTGTTTCCCCAGTTTCCTTAAATAAAGGCCCTCCGTGAGATATTGTCTCTACAAACCCTAGCATTGTACAGAGAGATTTAAATGTTTTGTTTGTGATATTGCCATTTTGGAGCACACTACATGCTTTCTCCTTGGTTAGCCTGGCAGGGATAAGAAAAGCTAGTTGTGAAAAATCTTGGCTTGGTAGTCCTTAATGATCTAGGTGGAGCTGGAAAAGATAAACTGCCAGGAATTGTCTGTGGTGCTACTGACACTGAGGCTGGACGGCCCATTATGGAGCAGACTTTTTGGAAGAGTTTGACATCCTTTTGTGGCTGTTAGTGATGTTTGTGGTCCCTGGGTCAGCAGGAAGTTGCTATATCTAGCAACAGTAACTACTTTTGAGAATAGTCGCTTAATACTAAGCTAGAGTCTCCTTTTATTGTAGCCTGGACTATACAATGGATAACTCAGAGTCTATTATTAGGCAAATGTATTTTGTATAGTCCTAGTACTCTTGTTCTAGGCAGTGTGGTCTCAAATAAAAATTGCTAGATGAATATGAAAATATACCAGTAAAATGACCTAATTATATGTTTACATAATTATGCTGATACTATGACTGCATTCAAAGACAGAGTCAGGCTTTGTATCAAAGTGTCTTATACTCTTTTAACCTGGTCTTTTCCTAGCCTGGAATCAATTAACAGTGGTTTGGAAGCACCTTTATATTAGTGTGTATTTCATAGCAAGATTCCTTGTACAGCTGAATACATTGAAGGGTCAGAAGAGTGTCATTTGTCTGCTTCATTGACACTGGAGGCATCACAGACCAACCAAATTTGCCAGTTCAATTTCACAGTCACCCTGGATCACAGCCACATGGTTGGAATTGAAGACTTTAGGAAGATAATTTCTGGTAGGAAAAAGAAGGGACAGGAATTAATGCCTGAACATAATGAATCCTAGCAATGTGTGTGTGGTCTGTATACAGCAAAGGGGATTGCTTTTTGAAAAGAGATTAATTGCTATGGGATTCTTGAGGCTTTTGAAAAATGGTCTGGTTTTATGTTCAGCCTCACATGCTATGAAGCAAATAGTGCAAGATGTGCTTCCAAGGACATTGGCATCTTCAGTACAGCAGTTTCTTCTGTCACAGGTCCCCATCCATAGAATCATAGGTTTAAGTTTGGAAGACACCTTAAAGATCTTCTAGTTCCTACCCCCTTTCATGTGCAGGGACATAATTCACTAAATCAGGTTGTTTGGGATCCCATCCAACCTGAACTGGAATGTGGCCAGAGGTGGGGCATTCACATCTTCTCACTGGTAACCTGTGCCAGTGCCTCACTGCCTTCCTAACTGCTGTTAGGAAGTAAAGAATTTCTTCCTAACATGTAATCTAAAGCTGTCCTATGTCAGTTTAAAATTTTCAGTTTGATTGCCCCTTATCTGCCCATATAAAATGTCCTTCTCCCTACTTTTTTATAAACCCCCTAAAGGTACTGAAAGTCTGTAATGAGGTCTCCTTCACCTCAGCCCCTTCTCCAGGTTGAACAACCTCAGCTTTCTTAGTCTGTCTTGATAGAAGATGTGCTCCATCCCTCTGATCATCTTTGTGATGTTTCTCTGGACCCACTCCAACAAGTCCAGGTCTTGTGTTGAAAAACTCAGACTTGGACATAGTACTCCCGGTGGGTCTTCATGAGGGCAAAGTAGAGGGGGAAAATCACCTCCCTTGACCAGCTGGCCACACTGCTTTTGATGCATCCCAGGATGCAGTTGGCTTTTTGAGTTGTGCGGACACACTGGTGTTTGTGTCTGGCTTCTCATGCACGAGAACCCCCGCAGGGCTGTGCTCAGTGAGTGGGTCCGTCTCACAGTTTGTATCCATGTCTGGGATTGCCGACCCAGATGCAACACCTGGCACTTGGACTTGTTGAACTTCATGAAGTTCATAGGCTCAGTTCTCAAGTTTGACTGGGTCCGTTTGGATGTCATTCCATCCTTCTGTTGTGTCAGCTGCACTGCTACACTATGGAGCAGCACGTGCAGGAAGTTAGAATCTAGAATGTTGAAAAGCCAAAATAAAATACAGAATAGAAGAATCCTGAATATGTATATTTTCCTTCTCCCCTTTTCAGGGAACAGTCCACTAACTGTAAATGCTGGCTTGAGTAGAGTTTGTATTAGATAAATAGCTCCACAAAATTTGCAATTCAAATGGAAAGTACTTGTGTCAGTGTTTGACAAAGCATAACCAGTGGGGTGCCCTGTAATTCTGTCACTGAGCAGATGGGGAGATGAAGGATTCTTGTGTGTTGTATTCCATATAGACAGCACACTGTACATCACAGAGGAACCCTCACAGCTGAAGTTTGACAACTGCTGATGGAAAAATACTTAGGAGGTAAAATGCAGCCTATTGAAATGGTAGGCTTACATCATGGGATTTTTCTTTTTTTTGTTTAAATAGAACTGTTTTCAGACTTCTGGACTTCACAGGATTAAAGAACATGCATCTATGTTCTTGCAAAAGAGTGAAGTTGTAATAAATATAAGCAACTTATCTTCTTTATGTTCAATTATAGAATCTCTTTTTTTGGATGAATAAAGTGTTTGATGATGGATTTGGAATGATCTCCTTGTCCTGCTACAAATTCTAATGGCGTTCTCAACTTCATTTTAATTTCTGTTGTGACCTTCAATTTTGCATTGAAGTACAGTGTTGATGTACATATTGAATTCCAAAAACCTGAAGCATTCTTGGGTATCTGTTTGATCTAGTTATTTCAAAGCTTCTTGTTTGATAGAAGAACATTCCACATGTAACAGAGAAAGTGTTAACTCTCAAGGCAAAACAACATTATGACAGAAATGGCTCTATTTGGTTTTGGGGATGCTGTCTTCCAGACACTTTTCCTGAGTGACTAGGCTGCTTGTGCACTTAAATTACTAGCAGAAATAAGTATCCAAATGCTTAATTTGAATGTCTGTAAACCAAAGAGCTGCTGACCTTGCAACAGTATGCTTATCTTCTTAAACTCATAAGCCAATATGTAACATGCTCCACATGCTAAAGGATAATATTCTCTTCGGTCTAGCTCTATTTTTTGCCTTCACTAACAGTTATTTGACTATTACATGGTTTAGAACTCATTAATCCATTTAGTCAGCCACAAATGCAGTTCCTATATGTGAAGTAGAAAAAAGAATGCTAGAAGGTTATTCTTAATTGCCTTGAAGAGATGAGGTCCATTTTAGCTATGTAATGTCAGACTGTCATTACATCTTCCTCACATTTTACATCCTTAGTGTTGGATACAGTCTCTTCCTGAACAAGAAGGACAAAATAATCCCATTAGAAGTGGGTGTATTAGAGGGACAGAAAGGACTAGTTAAATTTTTAGCAAGACACTCTTGTTGCAGCACTCAGTTCATCTGTGAAAGTGATGTCAGCATGATCTTGCCCTTGACAGAGTCCATTCCTGTGGCCTGAAGGAATATTTCTGCATCTGGGAAAGAAATGGAAGCAAACATTTTACTTACTGAAGGATTTTTCTGGTACAACAGACTTGGTATGTTAAAGCATTCTACTGGTAACAGACCTTTGAAACTTCCAAACACCAAAAAATTATCCATGTCACGTAGCAACATTGTAAAACACTCACAGAAATACCCACAAATTTCTTTCACTTTGGAAAAAAATGGCAACAAAAAATCATGTCTTGCTGGGACATTGGGAAATATATGCCTCCACTTCCATAAATTGTAATAGAATTTGTAACTTTTCCTTTTTTTCTTTTTTCCCTTTTTCCTTTTTCCCTTTTCCCCTTCCCTTTCCCCTTCCTTTTCCTTTTCCCCTTCCTTTTCCTTTTCCCCTTCCTTTTCCTTTTCCCCTTCCTTTCCACTTCCTTTATTTTTTCTTTCATTTTTTTAAGAATTATAACAAAAAGGCATTAATTCCCATTCATTCTCCCATTCCCAGCCCAGCACTGAAACCTAGTAACCTATGGATATAATTCCCAGTTTTACGTTTATTCTAATGTAGGCTCAACATCATGCATGGCTGGAAGAGCTGTCCAGGAGGATCAAAGCACAGATCATTTGAACTCCACATGGTATTGCTGCTGATGACTGCTCATGGCTGCTCATAGTGAAGGCTATAAGAATAGAGGAAGCTTAAAATGCTGTTTCCCCAAATTTTTTCGAAGTTTCCAGCCATACTGGTTCCAGAACTTCTTAGACAGGAAGCAGTTTCTCTATATTTAGCAGCCCTCCTTTTTTTCTTCTGGAACTTCTCTATTCTCCTCTCCATGCCACACCAGTTTATTGTATTTGCGACATCCTGTGCCAAGGAGTTTCACAGGCCAGTTACTTGCTTTAAGAACAGCCACATTCTTCTGTTTCTTCAGGGTTTTCCTCAGACTTTTTGAAACTGTTTGAAACTTGCTTTCTCCTTAGGTCTTTTGTTTAAAGACACAGTAAGAAGTCATTCCTTCTCCCCGTCATTCCCAGTTCTGAGGAGCTCGAGAGAGGTGTCTGCTCCCCTGACTGGAAAGTTCCATCTATTAATAGTTTCTTGTAGCCAAGCTATCACATTCCTATCATTCTTGATGACCTACTTTCATGGCATCTCACTTACCTTGACAAGCTGCACAGACCTTTTTCATAGTGCAAAAGGAGTCTAAATCACATATTTATGTGAATGTGCACCTATTTATGACAGATGCTGTCTGCATACACACCCCACAAAATCCACTGTTCTTCTCTTAGGTTACTCCTTCAGATTGCTGCTGTTAGTGAGTTAATAAACTTTATGCCACTGGTATGAGATCTTTCCAAAGATTCTATGATTAGGATGCATTTTTTGATTTTATCTAAGGTATGTTCACTTCCTATAGCTGAGGATGTATTACCTTTAAATATTTTTTAAATTCACTTTTCCCCCCAAGCATAGAGTGAATGGCGAGCTCTTGGCTTTACACAGGAAAAAAATGGGTGGCTTTTCAGTATTGCAGCCCATCTGTCTGCAAAAGTGAGGTGGAATCCAATTGCAGTTGTGATCACAGACAGATTGAAAATAACTGTCCCTCCTCCTGATTCTTCTGGAGAGCACTTATTAAATATATCAATGCTGAAATTGTCCTTTTGATATCCCTCCTTATGCCTGCGGTTCTTGGTTGTAAATGAGGATCCTTAATATATTTAACTGGCCATTGGAGTGACCAATATTTGTTTCTCTATGCAAAGCTTTTAATTGTGCTCTTCCCTTCTTTTCTTCTGCGTATGTCTGTGTGTATGATTGCAGCATTACATGTCAGCTAGTACAGTAGGCTGCATGTTGGATTATGTTTCAAACAGAGAACAAGCTATAGCCTTGAAAGTATTCTGATTGTACTGTCATGTCAGCCTTGCTCCAGTGACCTTTGATTCCAGAGCAAGTACTACGGGTAAAAAACCCCCCCAAAACGCTGAACAAGTCTCTTCATAGCAAATTATGCATTGTGTTTGTCACCACTGGGTTTCATTGTGGAAGCATGATTCACTGCATTGCTGAAGGTGGAGTTCATATCAGTCTCTCCCAGTTGAAGCATAAGCACCTGGGGTCTCTGTGTTTCACCTTTTCTTGTTCAGTAATGAAAACTTTATATTTGGTCCTTGTGCTCCCTTGGGTCTTGAGGTTTATGGACATAGAGAACAGCAAGGTAGTGTAATAGCTGTAGACAGTACATGGGATGAGGGGTTTTTATGAGAAGGTAATTTCACATTCTATCATAGTAAGTAGGTGTTAAAAATCTAGGGTGTTTTTCTCTTGGCTTGTGGTAGGGAAGGACATCACTAGTATTATACAATGAACACTCTGGTTCTGGATACTGATGACTCTGTAGATAATCACAGATGTGTTGAAACACTCTGGTATTTCCCCACACTCTTGGAAGTCTTGGGTAGCCAGTGGGCTCCCAGCTGGCTGGGAATGGCTGAGTTGAGCAGCACTGCTAACAAGAGCTCGGAAAGGAATGTGTTAGAGGGCCTACATTGAATATGTATCATCTGGGTTAATTCAAGTGCATCAGCTACTATTGTGAGCATGTATCTAAGGCAGGTCCAAGAGAAGGTCTGCAGCCACCAGAAATACTGTCCTGACATTTGACAACAGTATTCTCTCCTCTTACCAACTGCTAATACTGCAGTGCTGAGAATCACAGCAAGAAGAGGTCAGTGTAACCAATGCTTGTGTGTGTGGCTTATTCCTGAGCCTAGAGGACAGGGGACAGAAACATCAAACAGGACCAAACTTGGAGCTGCAGAATTTTCTATTCAGGGTAAGCTACTGCTGCAGTCTCATGTTCTCTTCCAGTTAGTCCATTCTTAAGTCTGAATTACACTGGTTCCATTTTGGCAGTAATGACATATTAAGTCATATTTACATTCAATATAGTTCATAGAAAATATACTGTGAAAAAGATAATTTGATATTTGTCTTTCCCCTAGGTTAGAAACCCCACTGTGATGCCTCTATGACATGATTAAGCTACTTGACAAACCACTGAATACTGCACATTTGTAAAACAGTTGGTTTGGTAGTAATTCAGATGTGAATTTATGAATACAAAGGACCAGTGTGCCTGAACAGAATATCTATTTGCCACAAGAAAAAAACTGCAGCTTTTTAGCATGGTATGGGAAGCAATCATTTTATACCCCAAATGAATATGGTTGTCCTTTCTTCATGGCCCGGAGGGATTCCGCTGCCGCTACCTTAAAATCCTTAGAGAAGAGCAGGATTTGTGTTAGATTGTGCTGGATTTGATGTTTAGGTATTTAGAACCATATATGATACTTCCTGCCCTACCTATACCACAGTGTAGTATCAAGTTTTTGGGCGTGGCTGTCCCCTCAGAGGCTCTTTCAAACCCCAACTTTTCTGCTGCTCAGATATGGCAATGCTTGTGGCTGTGGCTTGTAAAGAGAGCCTTGTGGACGACTGCTTTTTATGCTCCTGCTGTACCTTCCATTCAGGAAACAAGAGGGACTGAGTGTGTCTGGAGAACCGGCTTAGTAAACTTACGACAATAGACAACATTTCCCACAGGAAAAATAAGTGCTTGCTTGAGCTGTAGCTGTCTGAGCAACCCTGACCATCATTTGCAATACTTCCTTTGGAGCAAAAGAAAAGGTGATAATCATACAAGTAATGAATGCAGGGTGAATGCAGTTGCTTGCATAGTAAGCTTTCTCCATCTAAATCTAGATGAATTCAAGGAGTCAGGCAGTCAGAGGAGTCTTACACAACACTTCCCTTGTCCTTTTCACTAGAAAGGCATATATAAAAAAATTTTTTTGCTTCAGTACTGTATTGTTACCTTTTCATTTGTGTAATATTTCTCTGAGTTGAGGTTAATACAGAGTTGCGAGCTCTTGAAATCCTGTTTTTGTTATATTTTATCCCTAAATGAGGATGTGAACTCTCAAATTAGGCAACAGTTTAAAGTCTTTCATAGAAAAGTTTTCAAAAACCATTTTCTTCTGGTTCAAAAATGTTTCATGCCCTTCAATTTTCTTTTGACTCTCCTAAAGTAAAAAGTACAGAAATTACATCAATTATTTTTCTTGCTCAATTATCTCCCGATCCCTTGAGCTTTTCTGAGTAATTCTATAGACTGAGGTAATTCCATACTATACTGAAAAGTGCATGGATCAATAGCAGGCATGGCCTATATATTAAAAATGGTGAAAGAAAGAGCTACTCATGGAAGACTGAAAATAGAACTAGCACATCTTGTTCAATCATGGCTACAAGGTGACTTACAAGAGATCTTTGCTTCCTGAGTGTTCATCAGCACTTTGGGGCTCCTGTCTCCTGAAGCAAATTACTATAAAATTCTTCAAAAAAAAATTACCTACCTTCCTTTAGGAACATTTGTACTGAGATCTGCATATTCAAAATGGGCTGTACAGTTCCCACAGTGGTGGAGACTGAACAAGACACCAGGATGTGAAAGAGGCACCAGGAGCAAAGCTGAAGTGCAGACTTCAGTAATGTTACATAGCTGGAGTGGCCTTGGGCTTGTCAACAAATCATAAAGCCTGCCGGGGGAACTATCTCACAAATCTGTTTTTGTCCATGTAAAGAGAAAGAGCAGCCTTTGTTTTGAGGGTGGGACCCATAGGGGTCTTCAAGACCCAGAATCACAAATGTCTGAGAAGGCTTACCTGCAAGGCAGGAACATGTGCACTAGAAATGACACATGCCTCAGTTTGGGAATAGATGTTTCTTTCTCTTTTCAGATATTTTAAGGAAATGGACATTCGTAGTCCTGAGAGGTGGTATTTCTGGGTGTCAGATTAGATTTACTGCTCACAGTCTATGAGGCAGTTTTTTTGTTGAGGTGTTCAAAGGCCTGAGTTGCAAACTGCATAATGAGATCCTTGAAAAGCACTTGCAGGCAGTGGAAAAAGTGTGAAGTCACCTTCACAGGGGGGAAGATAATGATGTGGAGTTCAGAGTTGTGTTAATCAACACTAAAGGCTAAACCAGAGCGTGGTGTACATGAAAAGAGACAATAGCCACAGGGCAAATATGGGAGCTGTGTTTCCTGAGTCCAGAGGCATAGGGATTCACATTTCTGACACTCTTTAGCTACGTGCTTGTGTAGCAACTTATTTTTGGAAGTTCATGCAGAGCAAAGGTTTCATACTGAAGCTGCATCTTACCAGGACAAAGATTTTCAGGTTTGCAGGTGAGAGACAACCACCACGGAATAACCAAACAATAAAACCTTTGAAAAGAACCTCACACATCTTACCTAATTATCATACTTAAAGCATGAACAGCAGTTCAGCAGACCTTTCCTGTAAGTTATTTCTAGTTTTATTTTTATCTTCTAGTTTTAAAAATGTATTTTCAACTTTGCATTTGCATCTCTAGTCTGTTAGAATATGAAACGTAATACATTAATGACTGCCTTGCCATTGATTTTTCTTATTTCTTTGTTTCAAATAAATCCCTAGCTCTTAGACTGAAAGTGACTTCAGTTATTTTCTTCTCATATCAGCTTTGGCATCTCAGATCTCTTGAAAGCTTTGAACTTACAAGGGACCAAATACTCTATCAGTGTTTCTTCTCCTATTTTTGGGTACTTTTGTTCATTTTTGCAGCGTTCTGAAAATAGTCCACGAAATGGCATTGACAAAGAACCCTCAATGATGTCATGTGGTGTCAAATCTGTTAATAAGCCTGTGGTGGTTACAAGACGAGTGATTTGAGAAGTCACATCTCTGAAGTGATTTTTTTTTTTTTTTTTTT
>WAAE01000599.1:0-59876 GCA_013400495.1 Nicator chloris
TAGCATTGGTTAGTCGTTACTGTAAATCCCACAACTGCTTTTTAGTCATTTATTTGTTACAATGTTTATATAAAAGATATAAAATTATAAAATATTAAAGCTTCAGTATTATATCCTGATAGTGTAGAACTGCAAAGTATAAAGACTCTAAAATTCATATATACATCCCTCTGCTACATGGCAGAGGTTTGAGTTATTAATAAAATGTCATGTTTTTCTCCTATAAGCATTTGCTTAAAAGGAGATCAGTATCTCTGACTACTTTCTGATTCACAATTATGGTACTGCCCTGGAGATTCACTGGACTGTTTGCAGTATTTTTCTGTTTTGGTGCATTCGTAGTTTGGTATTGGAATAAAATGTTATCAATAGACATGGTAATTTGAGGTTGCTTTTTAGAAGTCATATAAAGAGAGGCTTAAATACTTCAGATTCTTTTCATTACATGAAGTAATTTTTCAAATGTTACCATGTTCTTTGAAAGATAATTGCATGCTTTTAGAGTGTGTCTACCAATGAACTGCAAACAGTTCATTGCTGATGCATTTGAAGCCGTGTTTTGACAAAAGCAGAGTTGGTGCACAAGAAATGCATGGAATACTGAGTGGAAAAGCAACTACGCTTGCCATTGATGTAGAACTGCAGTTCTCTTTCTTTAGTAACATTTCATTTTGCAAGCACTTACTGGTCGCAGTCTTTTGCTTCAGCTGTAAATGTTTTAACTTCAGAGTTTCTCCTTAAAATATTCCTCCTGTATTTGTCATGATGATACTTTGCCCAGTAAGTTGACTGTACCATACATGTCCTCATGGACCATGTGCCTTCCTGTGTCTGTGTGTGCTAATACTCCATAAACAGGATGAAATACCAATTTTATACAGTTTTTGAAAATTTCTACATTAAGACCTTGAAGAATAACCCTAGTGATGGCTAACATTAAAATCCATGTTCCTTTCACTGTAAGGAAAGCTAAAAAATCTGGAGCAAAAAATGGTTATATTTTATTCTTTTTTGTCCCTTTAATATACACATTTATCTCATTTTCCATGCTGCTTCTGATTTAATATGTTCCTGCTTATGATGCCTGTGAATGATTGCCAGTGAGCTTATGAAAAATTTAATGCAATTACTGTGCATTTGCAACTAATAAGCAAATCCTTCCAGCTTTTTATAATCATGGTATCTTTTAAAAGTAATATTTTGGCTAATCTTTTATGCAAAATCAGTATAATATTACTTTTATTTTCTCTTTTTTTGGCAATGGAACTGACTCTCACCATTATACATGCAGTATATAAAGTTTTGTATTAGCTCAGGAAAACCTGCTGTACAGAAAGTTAAATAATTATTATGAAATATTTTCAAAACTATAATGAAGAACTTGATTGTGTTTTATGAAGTATGATAAATCAGCTTCTCCTTTTAACTGTACAAATTGCACATTCTCACCACCTCAGCTAAACTGAACCATTTTAGCATTATTACATTTGTCTGCTTTTACCAAAGGGATGGACTTGCCCAAATGAAACAATTATAGATGTGAGTCTTTTACTTTTTGAATTTATGTTACAGTATTTTTCAGTATACTCAGCAAGGATCTCCTTTGGACATATTTCTTTGTTGTCCTTATTCTCTAGTTTACATTGCCCGTAGTGGTTGTGAGAAATCATTTGCAATGACTTGACTTCTGTTAGAGAAGGTCAGGAGGACCATAACATAAAAGTTTGCCTGTGCCAAGCATGGTTCCTGCAGGCATATGATTGGCTTGAAACTTGATCTTTTGATAATTTACCAGTTTTTACAGTGGAACAACAGTTTTAGTCGAACACAGATGCAATGCAATTAAAGGTTTTATGGATTTCCTCCTTAGCACAGTATTGTTATTTCCAGAGCTCAATGTCACTGATTGTGCTCCCATGATACCGTGTCTCTTTAGCACCTCTTTGTAATTTTAAGTAATTTTTAAAAAAACATTGGTAATGAAAGCATCACTGGATGTTTAACTATCTGCTATTGCCAAGCACGTCTGTATTAAAACAGATGGCCAGAAGGATTGTTAGTCCTGTAGCAGCATGCAGCTTTAGGAAAAGCTGTAGGAAAGGAGAACAACTGTAGACATTCTCTTTAGGAATGCCAAGTGCTAGTTTTCAATTGTACTAAAAAACGTGGCCCATCATTTGAAAAAACTTTGTCCTGTTTGACCCCTAGTTGTTACCGTAATTCATTCCATACTGAATGCTGGTAGAAAGGATAACATGCCTTCTTGCAACTCTATTGCATATAATAGAGGAATGTAAACTCACATTGGCTGAGGAAAGACAAACAATTACTTGAAAGCTAACTTGCTCCAAATTTTAGAAACAGTTGTTAATAGAGTCTTGAATGCATGATTTTTTTTTCACAATACCTTTTAAAAGATGTTTCTGTGGCGCTTTTCTTACTTCCTGCTGCACATAGGCTCTGCTTAGCTTAGAAATAAATAGTTCCCGACAGCACAGCATCTCAAGACCAAGTTGGGTGCTTTCCTATTTTGCCATCTTTTCTATTGTAGTTTTCTCTGCAAACCAAATGACAATAATATGGCAAATTTTATGTCTTTGCAAAACTGGTCAGATGAGTCACTCATGCCTAAAGATGGAAGGGAATTTCTGCTGACTTTAAGTTAGCTGTATTAGCTCTAGTTCTGGGCATAATTGCAATTAAAACATTAGTGATTTATTTATACTTTAAGGTATTTTATTGACTTGGAATATCAAATTAAAGGTGCTGTAGTCACATGATGTCTTCAGCAGAAGACATGGCAGATATTACTAAAATCTGTGCTACTTACCTGTAGACATGCCTATATAGTAATGAAAATGCATTGATGCTCTCCATCACTTGGACAAGGAGCATAATAATAGTTTATGTTCACATGGATGTAAATGTCTATGTAAGTAACTCTAGAAATGTTTGTAGCAACTGAGATGCGGAAATTCTTCAGCAACACAAGCAGTTAATGTCAAAAGTTGCTGAACGTGATCCTTGATATACAGAGTTTCTCCTGTGATAATTATAAGTGCACTCTTGAAAAACACAATTGCCACAATAAACCAATGAAATTAGTTTGTGTCTTTTGAAAGTTAATCTTCGTATTAGGGTGCAGACTTATGTAGAAGAGAGTAATTCCTTTCAATGAACTTGCAATGAGTTACAATAGTAAGACACTGATACAAGTTTTGGAGGTGTTTTTTTTAGTTGGTTGGTAACACTGCCCAATACTTCTGATGTTCTGTTATAATATCAGCTGTTTGCGAAAGCCTCAGCTTGTTTTTTTTTTATTTTTTAATACTGTAACCCCTAAAATGAGATAATATCAGTGATTTAATAGACTTTGGGTCATTATGGTTTGACCATCTTACAGCAGCCTAGTTTTCCACTTTTTTTAAACACTCACAGCAAGCCTAAATTTGTGAAATACAGGTCAGGCTGCATAGGATGAACCAGTTTTCTCAATGCTGAGCATGTGAAACATGGAGGATATGAGCAAAGTCATGATCCCAGTCTCTATTTCTAATGAGCTGAGAAGATGAGTGTTAAACTGAGATATGCACTGCATAATGTGGTTGTAGGAGTCAGCTTCCGCAAAGCTGCTGGTCTGGGCCTTTGTTCACACAGACATTAGACATCCTTTGTTTTGCCCCTCCTTCTCTTCTTCAGCAGTCATTCAATGACAAGCGTAAAAAGAACCTCTTTTCCCGAAAATTTCCCTTCTACAAGAACAAGGACCAGAGTGAGCAGGAAACCAGTGATATTGACCGTAAGTATGTGGAATTCGATGGAGAGCAAGCACAGTAGAAGGGCCTGCTAGACTGCACTAGGGTGTTACCATGGAGACAGTTTCATGAGCTGCAACAGGCTGAGGAGCAAACCAGTCCACAAAACCAGTGCAAACCTTTGTTTGCTGTGAAAATAAAACCTAACACAAGAGTATGTCAGTTTGGAATAAACTGGGCAATACTGTTGACTAACTGGAGGAGATAACTCCCTTCCAGTCCTGTCAGTGATGCTTCCCAGTTTCTGAATTGGAGAAGAAGGCACAGTATTCATGAAAGTATAATGGAGCTTACCAGTTTCTCGAATCAGTCCCTTTAGACTGGTTTTTCAAAGTTATTCATCCTAATTTGATTTTCCTAATGAAGAGAGGTTACTCTGTGTTTCATTGTTCTTGCCAGCACGAAAAAAAAGTGTATTCTCAAAACGTAGTGGCATAAATTTGCTAATTCAGACCAGGTTCAAAACAAACTGTGTTCTCTGCCATTTGCATTACTGATTGCACTTCATGTGCCAGTCAAGTCAAATTTTTTAGACTTATTTTTCCCTGTGATGTTCTAGGAACTGTCTCCTGTCGTAGCGCCAGTTTTATATATTACTGACAATTATTTTCTTTGTGATTGTCTTTTTATTGCTTGCCCTCTGGGGACTACTCTGCAGGAGGTCCCTGACGACATGGGATCAAAAGGCCTGAGTAAGTGATCAAAATACTCCCAAGTTATTTTAACCTCCATCTGAAAAATTACTACTTTTTTTTTTTTTGACAGATCTCTTTGAGTTTGGTGCTCTACTGGCATAAGGAGGTTGACTAAAACTGGTTCATAAGCTTTTCCTAGTTTGTAATCTTTTGGAGTTTTTGCTTTCAGGAACATGTAGAGTTTGTGACTGTCATGTTAGATTTTTTGTTTTCAGAAGCTTACCAGTGCTTTCTTGTTTGTCCTCAACAGAACTGTCGTTTTAATTTGGTGATTATTTTTTAATGTTACTTATATCTTGTCCTCATATTTTTATCTATTTAAAAATAACCTTATGACTTTTTACAGTAATAGTACAACCATTGCTGTGCTACTATAACTAGTAACAGTTTTGACTCCTCTCTCTAGGCGACTGATGTTTACAGCTACTTAAAGCAAACAAAACTTTTCCCTAACAAATGCCATGAGAGTTTTTATGTCTGACTTGAACACTTATGATGATTTTAGATCAGATGGAGGGCTGATAGGGGTAACTTGAACCATTTCTTGTATTTCTATTTGAATCCAGTAAGATTCAAAAGTTGCTGCATATTCCTAGCAGATCCGTTTGTGTGTAACACCCCACCACTAAATGTATTAAAATGACAAAAAACCCCACGACCTTGCCTTGATCACAGATAGTAAATACATACATTGTTAGGCACTTATGCAAGGAAAAGGTCTCTAAAGTGGCTAAGAGTCATTAAGGGTAGCATTTCTTCCCAAGGCATAATTGTAAGGCACAGTGTTTGTGAAATTACTTGTAAGGCCAGTGTACTTCCGTACCTGTCCTCAATTGTGAAGTAGACATTCTAGTAGCTGTAACATTAATTTTTCAATTCTGAAATGGCTACTTTCCAAGAAGTTTTTGGTCTAGACCAGAAGACTTTAGCAGTCTTTATGGCCTTATGGTTTAGAACATAAGATCATGAGCAGCCTTTATGGCCTTATGATCATACCTAGTTTAAAGTACGTAACATGGTCCAGAAATACCTCTAGATGATTCTGTTCTATAAACAGGTGGTTTCTTGTCTGTTTTTCAGCACAGACTTGTTAAAATTACTTTACCACACCTAATGCAAGTTGTTACTACGCTACACTGTATTTCCTCTGATATAATCCAGTATTTCCTCTACAAGAGACTAAATTTAATCAATAAATTGCCTGCATAAAACTTGAAATGCATAATCCCAAGATTTTTACACAACAGAATTTATCCTGAAGTAAAAACTTAAAAGTTGCAGGGTTACATGTGAATTATGAATTAGTGTACTTTTTGTAATCTTATTTTATGTGCTATTTAATGTTTTTCTTTTTATTAACATCAATTCCTTTCATATGAAATTAAGCTTGATCCTGAGAGCTATGAGAAGTACGTTAAAACTTTTATATGCAATATGTATTGATTTCAGCACTTTGATATGAGTATTGTCTTTCATCTGGATTATTTTCTGTCAATTTTCTTTCTGTTTGACTCATGCCATTGGTGTATGTTCCTTATTTTTTCCCATTGTGTTGCAATTTCAGAGCATGTAACCTCTAATGCCAGCGATAGTGAAAGTAGTTACCGTAAGTGTTTTTAAGTTCTTTGTTTATTCAGAACCTTTGTTTTGTAGCTCTTTCTTTGGTTTTGTTTGTCTGTCTTTTCTGGGTATTTACATGTTAAATAGAACTTCCCAGTCAGCTTCAGGTGAAATCTGTATTTGTGTATTTCGTGGAGTACTGCAAATTGTTCCATGCCTTTGTTTTTAAAAAGCTCCCTAGAAAACTGCAAACCTCCTTTATGGATATTTTTTATCGCTGTCTATGATTTTCTTAGTTCAGCTTATTTTGAATCTACTCCTTTTTTTTTTTTTTTAATTACTCCTATTTTTAAAAATTTTAAATAAGCTAGCTAGACCTGTTAAATTTAAATGTAAATTTAATGCTGACAAATATAATTATATGTAGCTGAGCCTTAATACTGGAAGTGTAACCAAACTGTGTAATCTGTTAAGTAATGCCGTAACTATCTAAAGTTTTTCACAACTGATTCTCAGATTTAATATGTATGTACTTCAAGGAAAGTACAGATAAGCAAACATGTATTTACCCTTGCTTTCGGCTCATTTATTTTGTCAAATGTGGGTGCTTAGTATGAACTGTCTTCAAAGCATACGACACGCATTCAGTGCTGGAGTCAGTTTTGATAAATCAGCATGCTAGTTCTCTCTCTCTGAAGACTCAGTCTTCTCAACTCAGCAAACTCAGTTTGCTTTGACTGCTAGCATAAGCTCCAGTAGTGTTTACTATGACCCGAGCTGCAGTAGCACTCCATGCTCATGGTGGGTAATAGGCTGCATGGTGCTGCTCTGCTGTGCTTTGACATGTCTTAAACCAGAGCAAGAACTTGAATCCCACCATTCATTTCTAGTGAACAGCTTCCCAGTAAGGTTGCAATCTAGACCTGGAAGCCACGATAGACCAGAGCAGGACAATAGAAAAGTGGAGGATTTGAAGAGAAACATGAAAAGAAGGAACAGTGAAAGCCATGCAGTGGTTCGCTGCTCAGCTCCTGGCTGCTTGCTGTGTAATGGGCACTGCAGAAATCTGTTATTTCTGTCAGGATAGTAAGGAAGGTGGTTCATTAACAGATGTATTTGTTCAGCTGTAGGTCTTTTCAGAGGTGATGAGCCACATATTTTCTTCCAGATGATGACACTGAAGGAGAGAACGCATATACATGTATGCAAAATGCTGGTGGTGTTGCAGACTGTAATTGAAAAGAAACCAATTGAGGGAGGCATCTGTGCTCCCTGAGAATAACACAGAATTGAGCACATATGGAAGTTGCCTTTGACAAACAGAAATTTTAATCATTTTTAATGACACATCATGAAAACTATGTAACCATGTCTGTTTCTTCATAAATTTGCTGCTTCCCTCTCTTCTCTCTCTTCCAAGGTTTTTCTGAGAGCTTGCTTTATTTACATTTAAAGCTCATTATTGGTACTATTAGTTAGTTTTTTACTTTATTGTTACTTGAGAAGCCATGATTTTATTATGAGTGTCATGGATTTGTTTATCTCAATGTGTAATTCCGAGCACTTTTTATTAAAATATTCTTTTAATTTCTTCTTACTGCTGTCTAATATGAAAGTTATCTTGATTACAGATGAGTACGGTTGTTCAAAAGGTTCATTCTATTAATACTAATTTTTCCAAAGTATTGAGAAGCAGTGACAATATATACTTTTTGCCCTCCTATCAGGGAATGCTTTTTACTGGTTCTTATCTCTTCAGTAGTTTGCATAACTACTCTGTGACCTCATATCAATGTGACTTCTCCAAAGAAGTATCTAATACTATGTGAGCTGAATCTTTCATAGATGTGTTGATAGTTGGTGATTACCTAGTCCTCTCCCTAGCCTAAAAAGGGTTCTGAAAGTATATACTGTCCTTCTACAATCCATTTGCATGAGTAACTTTTTGAGATATTAAAATGTACAGGTTGCATGATTTTGTGTCTGTCTTAAGGTATTCCTCACTTGCAACAATTTAGGAAAATAAAGTCTTCCTTCATGTATTGCTGTAGGACAGTTTGACTGCAAATTTATTGCAAAATAAGATAAATATTTCTGTTAATTAAATGGTAACATTTAGTTTTAAAATATCAATGGCATTTGCTTTGAAATAGAAAACAGATATAGAAGCACTATATGCATTTATAAAAGCCTTCATCTGCCTTCTGTTTCTACATAGACTGTGGTGTAGCCTTGGTATGTTCCTTTGTCAGTTTAAGTATGGCTTATAAACATCAAAGAATGTTCAAAAATCAGACAAGTGAAATACTGGAGGACTGTATTTTCTTCAGTTCAAAGCTTTGTCATGTAATTTGAGCTTGTGTCTTCAGAATTATAAATTCTCTGCTGTCACAGTTAATTTTTAGTTATTTCATTAAAAGAAATTTTACTCAGAAATATCATGTTAGACTAGAAGTAATCTTTTAGAGAGATGGCAACTGAGGTGTATTTCAAATGCTTTCACTAACATCTAAAAAGGCTACAGCTGTCAAGATTCAAGATTGTTATTTTAGTTTCATTCACTGCTAATGTGCTTCCTGGAGCTGAGAACAATCCAAAGCATTCTTTGCTTTCAACTTGGTCTTTAAAAACTAATTGATAAAATAGTAGCTATCTAGTATATAGTCATAGCTTTTTTGATAGACCTCGAGTGGCTGAAAATGTTTATCTAAATGCCAATTCACCATAAGGCTAATGGGAGATCTGTACACCTTGCCACACGTGGTTGCCAGCCCTGTGTAAATCTGGGGCAGTGTTATTGCACACTGGTGTGGAGAGCGTTCCCGACGCGGTGGCATCGCTCTAGCAGTGAATGACAGCGTGCATGCTTTGCATCCAGGACACGTGGGGAACAGCACCTCAGCAATGCTTCAAATTCTTCTTATGCTTCATGTCAGCTTGACACGGCAGCGTACACCAGGAACTTATTTCTCCTGTATGTGTCTTATGCTTTAAAGCTCGGTGTTTGGCTTAGCTTTGTGAGTTTTATAATTCATCGCTCTCGAAAGATGTCCCTCATCAGTATCATTGTAATGCATATTGCTGAGCAGTGTCTGTGTCATCATAGTCCATGGAATGACTCCGTTGGAATATGTTGCTTTAGGAAAAAAATACATTGATGTGTCTTTGCCTTTACATTTTAGGTGGCCAGGAGGAATATGTGTTGTCATATGAACCAGTCAATCAACAAGAAGGTTTGTAGATCTCGCTTAGTATAAAAATGTACTTAAAAATAAAAGTCAGTATAATCTGACTTGTTAGAATGCATCACATGCCCTTATGTACTAAGCACCATGATAACTTCTTCACCCTTTTAAACTTGTAACTTACTGTTATTCAAATGAATAAATCATTAAGGCATTAATTATTAAATAAAATCTCTGAATTATTTAGTGCAGAATTCAAAGGTGTACTACATCAATAATTTCTTGTGTGGTTTATATTGTGGAAGGAAAATACAGTATACTTAACAGTTTAGTCAGTGAGAACCTCATAAATTAGAGTTTGCTTCTGTTTCATATTTCTTTAGCATTCTCACTGTTTCTGTCACAGCAAAAAGTGTGTGAATAGACCATTTGTCTTTTTACCAACTTCAATTGAAATGTTTCTAAACAGTCTCCCATTTCTGTATGGTTTTCTTATATGGCTAATTTGGTTAATAATTGCCAAGGGTTTTTTTTCCAGAAAAAAGTAAAATTTAATGAAATGGAATCAATAGGTGAAAATATTTCCTCACACTTGCATTTAAAAATTTGCTTTTTACTGATTTCAGTTGGAATAGTTTTATGTCATTTCCCCTTCATCTTGATTGTTATTTACTGTGTGAATATAGACACAGAATTTTTAGTGTTCCAAATCACTAGCAGAGATGCTAACAATTGATTTACATTATTTGATACATAGCTCATATACTTGTAAATTACTCTGATGCAAGGAATGTCCTTTGGGAATACCTATCTGTTACCTATCAAATAAGGTGGCAGTCAAAGTAAATATACATCATGTATTAACAAGTGGTTTGGGAGCCAAGATTTCATGTCTGGTTTCCTGCACTTAGTGGTGTGGCCAGGTTGATTTTAGTAGCACTGTGGCACATTCACCTGTATAGACTTTCCACTCTGACTTGATAATCATGGCACAAAGGCCCCAGGAATCTTCCAGAAGTAGTAAAAATTGTTATACAAGGCTAACAGAGACTGTATTCTTTATATTATATAATTTGAAACATTGTAAGATGCCAAATAAAATTATGGATGAGAAATGCTTGAATTAAGACCCTAACAGAAATTGGGAATTGGTAGGCCCCTTGGATGTAAAATAAGTGATGTCTAAAGTAGGAAACTGGAATTTTGTCACCCTCACAGGAGCAGCAGCTGGTCTGTGTGTGCCCCCTCACCAGAGGGGCCCACAAAGGGAGACACAACAAAGATGTTTGTTACTTCATTAATAAGTTAATAGATACTTGATTCAAAACATTCCTCTTATTAATATAGTAATACAGCGGAAAGGAAATAGCTCTGAGTCAAATTAAAATATATTTAATAGGCTAGACTTTAATTAATTGGTACTTATTTATTCAGATTGAACCTAAAATTAAAATTTGCCCTGCTGAAATTACATGATCATGACAACATACTGAGGCATTATTGTCTTAATGGTTCTTACTGTGTGATTACACATAATCTGCTTAAACTTGATTTTCAACCAAAATCCCTTTATTATAAATAATTAAACTACTTTTAAAAGGTACTACACCTCATTTTGTAAGGGTGTTAATATTTACAGAAATTATTTGAGTTGTTTTGTATGTGAGTGCTTAATTGTGGTCTTAGAGGAAAAGGAGCTTCTCCCAGCACAGACACAGAATTTTATGAACTGTGCTGCTGCTTGGGTGCCTCTTTGAATTGAAAAGACTTTCAAACCTCCCTTCTTTCCTTTTTCCATTGGAATTT
Source organism: Nicator chloris (assembly GCA_013400495.1). Lineage (NCBI taxonomy): Eukaryota > Metazoa > Chordata > Aves > Passeriformes > Pycnonotidae > Nicator > Nicator chloris. Next base: position 11,062 of record WAAE01000599.1, read on the forward strand.
AGGATGTTAGTTTGTGAAAAGGTTTTTTTTCCCAAAGGCTTCATAATTTAAGACTCCTTTTCCATCACTGAGAATGGTGATTTGAGAGTGAAGGTCTAACATTGTACTGTGACTATGGTATTAACTGATTGATGTTCTTCAACACGTCTTTATTCTCTTTAGAAATACATATTCTTTTAAGTATTAAAATCATTGCTATGTGAGAAAGCTTATTTTGATGAATTCTTAAAAGTTAATAATCACATGAAATATAACTGACATTATTCCTTTATGTCTATTAGTCAGTTACACTCGACCTGTGATTGTTTTGGGACCCATGAAGGACAGAATAAATGATGACCTGATCTCAGAATTTCCTGACAAATTTGGCTCATGTGTTCCACGTAAGTCTCAGCAAATACTAAAGCAATTTTAGATGATATTTTTCTCTTAATTTTTTATAGGCATCCTCTGTATGTTGGGTTAAAAAAGAAGTTAATATACAGTTTAAACTTTATAGACCTATCTTAATATTGTCAATCTCTTTGTGACAATTTTGCAGTATAAATGGGAGACTTTTTGGATATTGTAGGGAAAAAAGTCACTGTTTTGCTTTAAAAACTACTGGTTTATATTTAAAGATACTACTAGACCAAAACGAGATTATGAGGTGGATGGACGTGATTACCATTTTGTCACTTCTCGAGAGCAAATGGAGAAGGATATTCAGGATCACAAATTCATTGAAGCTGGCCAGTACAATAATCATCTTTATGGAACAAGTGTCCAATCAGTGCGAGAAGTAGCAGAAAAGGTAAATCAGTGCCACTTACTTTCATTTATTGAGGTGATTGTATGCCTGTGCTCACAGGGAAAAGGAGAAGAATGGCAAGAAGCCATTAGGAACATTCTGACTTTGAAAGGAATTTGTATAAAACTGGAAACAAAGCATATTGTCACCAATGGATTTAGGGAAATAATGAAGCTTTGGAATAGTGAAAGTGTCATGATTAAATTGTGGGAAAAGAGCAACCATAATGTGCCCTCTCATTTAAACAGAATATGGAAGAAATAATTGGAAGTATAGGCTAATTAGCTGAGCTCACATACACAGATCATTAACTAATTAAGAGTACTGCTGGTGGAGTTAATTAATATGATGGTCCTTTTGACATAGACCTGTGCAGAAGAAAACTTGCAAAAATGTTATTCTTTGTGCTTCTCATGGTTTTAGCTAACAAAGGATAGAGAGTAAATGTAAAGAATTCAATTTTAAAAGCTTTTTTTCCAGAACTGACCCTATATTTTGAAGATTGACCTTGCTGTTTCTATCCTGTGGCGATTTGAATTAACTATTTCTTGCAAATTCTTTCTAAAGTCTTACTGAAGTTGACTTGATCTGTCTGAAAAAAAAAAAAAAAAGTGGGAAAAAGAAAGTGTATTTCTGAGAGTAAAGTGCTTGTCTTAAAGAAAATCTTATGGTGAAATTTTTTTGCAAATATTCCATGTTGAGTTGATGAGTATTGTTCTGCTGCTTACAAATCCAGTGCATTTACAGTAGCCAATGTTATCTGATCTCTGTGGGAGAAGGACCAGCTATTTTCTGGGTGGGAACTCACAAGTGGGGGCACTGTCAGTCTGGACATGCAGAGGGTAAGTGTGCGTAGTAACCCATGTGCCAGAGGGCTGTACTTTAGTCCTCTGGAAAACTCTGTAGACCATTTTGACCGAATGGGTGAGTATTGCAATTTCTGGCAACTGAATTTACTGGAAGCAAAACCAGGGCAAACATGGTGAGATTCTGTAGGTCAGGTGATGTTTTCTTCTCCTGTCTTTGTCACCATATGGAATTGAACCTGGCCCTGTGGGATATAGTGAGAAAAGGAAAGAAAATAATATTAATTACAGAATTGTTCAAATAAATGAACAGGACTTTGTAAGGGAGGCAGAACAAAGCTGTGAAACGATCGTATGTGGTTAAATGACAAAATTATTGAACAGCTTAAATGTTATAAATCTGTTGGCAGTTGCTTTACTTGGGAGCACAAATACAATCCTTCAGTTCCATCCTGGACCTGAAATTGGCTCTGTTCTTTTGGGAACAGAGAATCCATCTGTTGGGATTAGTAAGGTACAAAATTTCTATGAATCTTTCATAAATGGACATGACGAACAAAGTATTACCAGATGTCTCCATGCAGTTAAATCTCTTGCACAGGCACCATGGGACTTTGGGAAGATGCAGCAATTTCTCAGTTGCAGCTAACATGATTTTTCTGGGAAACAATGGCCTGTCCTTCAGAACTTTACATCTAAATCATGACAGGGCTGCAAACTGGTTGATCTGGAACTAGTCCCATCCTTGTATTCTTTTCCATCTTGCTGAAAAGATGAGTCTTTTCAGTGGGTTTCACTGCTGGGACACAAAAGATGATTTCCAAGTTTTCTGTGATCAGTTTAGGAGAAGATAGAAGTGACTGCTATAACCCCAAAAAACCCAGAAACCGTATTCTTAAAATAGCCTTCAATTGTGTTCATTTGCCCATGCTTCCAGCTGATCCCTGTCTCTCTCATTTCCTTACCCACAATGGACACAGCTAAAGATGCTTTCTGATGTCATGGTTCAGTTATAGAAGGCACTGGCTGCTGTGCTGTGCTTCTGCATCAGATGCAGTGCAAGTAAGGAACTAAAATATATAAAATTTTATTCTAAATGCACTGTGCAAAGACCAAAATAGCTTCCCTGGATGAAAACACGATTGTATCACGATGTACTTGTGTTTCTTTTCCTTGTCTTTGAAATCTTCACTTGAAATGGATTTTCACATCCTCTTTCCTTTGGAATCATCAGCAGTTTGCAAATCCCTGTGTCTCGAGGCCACAGTTAATGCACATTCATTGTTGACTTGGAATAAACTGGTCATGGTCAGATCAGCACATGTAAAATATTCTGCTAGGACATACAGACACCTTTCTAAGTGTTACCAATTGGCATCCAGACCCATGGACTGGATCTGGGAAACAGCTATCATCAGCTGAAAGCAAACAGACATATTTATTGTTCATGTGGGAAGAACATTTCTCTTTAACAATTCCTGAAATAAAATTCTGATTTTGTTGGGAAGGAGATCAAATGTACATGGTCCTTGTTATTTCTTCTGCCAGGAAGCAGAAGCATGTCAGTAATTTCAGACATTGCTCCAGGAATGCTCTCCCAGGAGTTCAGGAATGGTGTTGTATGATATGAGTAACCTTTATGGTTATATGGTACTTGTGGGTTTATATCCTGGCTCACAGATTTCTTCATTTCACATTGGTCTCCTGCTAAAGAAAAAACTTGTCTTAATGTAGTCACCCGAGAATGGTTTTCTGTTCCTCTTCCCCTGTACCCTTCTAAAATGACAGTATGCAAAATGAATCCTGTGCTACTCAGAAAGGAAAGAAATAAAAATGTGTTAGGTGGAAATCAGCACATCTGAGATGAAAGGAGCTGAGACCAGGAGGAGCCTTTGAGATGAAGCTGGAAAATTCTTTATAGTGGGAGAATAGAGAGGGGGAGGAAAGCAGCCTTACCCGACACTGTCTTCCAGCTGCCCAGGGAACGGTCAAGTGATATTTGTTTCTCAAGAGATGAACAATAAATCAACACAAATAAATTGCATTCACCATCTCCAGTGTGGTATTTCTACTGGCTGGTACCTGGGGGAGGAGAGGGCTTGTGTGCAGTTCCACCTGAATATGGTGGCATATTTCCCTGCCAGCAGGGGTGGGCACTCCCTCTGGTGTGCCAGTTGAGTCATCTGGATCCTCTCTAAACTCTATCTGTGACATGGCCACCTCCCTAAAGCATCCTCAAATTAGTACCAAAACAAAGCAAAATAAAAATTTTGGTGGTGTGGTTGAAGTCCAGCTGTTCCACTGTATGATTCTGCATTGCTGATTGGGCTGCAGCCTGTGATGAAGAAAGGAAGGAAGAAAGAAGGGTTAGGAACATCTCAAATGATGTGTGATCCAGCAGAGGAGATTGGGGGACCTTGTGCCAAAGCAGTGAAATCACAGTATCATTGGTGCAAATAATCTAATTTTGTTGGTTTCAGTGGAGACCTGTTTTCTCTTCTAAATTATTGTGCTATGCTACTTGTGACTTAAACTTTGCTTAGTGCCATTTTCCCTTCTCTCTCACTTTTTAGGGTAAACATTGCATTCTTGATGTTTCTGGTAATGCGATCAAAAGGTTGCAGATTGCCCAGCTGTACCCAATCTCCATTTTTATTAAACCCAAAACAGTGGAAAATATCATGTGAGTAAAAGTGAAGTACTTCAGGCTAAATTGTTTGAGACTATATTTGAAAAGCCAACAGCAAGTTATATGCAGACAATTGTAATGTTTGTGTTTCAAATAATATTTAATTCCCTGAGTTTAATTTTTAGAGACTTTAGGATGGGGCTTCTAATCCAAATTAAAGTGCTTGAAAGGAAAAGAATTGTGTTAAATTCCATGCAGCATAATGCCAGAACTGCTCATTTTCACTACAGTCTTTGCTTGGCGTCTTTAGGGTTTAATCCTTTTATTAGGATTAATACTCAAACAGCAGTTTAAAACTTAAAAGACTCCAAGTATCTCATAGTGGTTTAAAAAAGGTATAATGTTTTCACTTTCAGGGAAATGAATAAACGCTTAACAGAAGAGCAAGCCAGGAAGACATTTGAGAGAGCCATGAAACTGGAGCAAGAATTTACTGAACACTTCACAGGTGTGTTTTGCTTGTGCTTGCTCACTTGCCAGAGGTGAAATTTTATTGCTTGCTGTAAAAATATTACTTGCCTAACCACTGAGATAGTGAGCTTTGTTTTTCAGATGGTCTGTGATTACTTTGAGGTATAGAGCCATCTTAGTATCTCTACACTGATTTCACTTTGATCAATTAATTCAATATTTAAAAATACAGAAATTTACTGTGAGCTTTATTTAGGCTTTAAAAACTCTAAGATTTTCTACCATTTTCCAGGGTATTGAAATGCAGATGTTTGCTTTGTTGGTGTCTTGTAAACTTAAAGCTTTTATTTGCAGACCTGAAATTGCTCAGCAAAGCTGCTTGTAGGAAATTGTTAATTACCTTTTTTTTTTTTTTAAATTCCTACCCTAACAGACTACAGACTATTGCTCCTTTCCCTTATGTTGTCTTTTGCAGTGTTTTCATGTTTGCTGCCCCATTCACTTTTCTATGACATGACTTTTGCCCAGTTCTTCTCCCAGATCTTATGTGGGCAGAGCTGTGAATGCAGCAGTCTGCTCCAGCTGGGCAGAGACACAGGATGGGGTGGTGCCTTCACAGAGGAGGAAGATAGAGGAACCAGTAAATTCCCTGCCCAGTCTTCCTGTTGCCTTGTTCTCTGCATTTTGCACTACACAGTTGTCAGTTTATCCCAAGACCATACCTTGCTCTTCCCATGGCTCTCTATCTCTGCATGCAGAAAGTCATGGGGCTCTCAACATATCTTGAAAATTCCTCCTATTATAGAGTCCCTTACCAAATGGCTTGCAAATGTGTCCAGTTTGTTGTTCAGAAAATGAATGACTTTATTTTAATCATAATCAATTATTAGTTAGTAGCTGGTATTACCCTAGGCTGTCTCAGGGCATTATATAGGACACTTTTCCAAGAAATTAAGGGACATAAATTATGTTGTTTCAAAAACCTAGAAGACTTTTTGAGTGCTCAAGTATTTAGATCCATGATTTTTTTTTCCAGAGTATAGGGCTTGTTGACAAAGGAAGATGGTCAGACTTCTCTCCTTGATAATACCATTCAAGCCAGAAATTCTTTTTTGAATCTGTTTGAGATACTTGAAGCCATTACAGATCCCAGTTGCAGTTTGGAGGCTGCTACTCATGTGAATCAGATGGTAAAACAGAAAGTGTGAGTGTTCCCTAATCAGCTGGAAAATACCACATCATGTGTGGTAACTGACACCAACTTCATCAGCAGATTCTGTTTCCATAGACTTAGACTTTACACTGAAGCACATGAAAAACACATCCTTCTTCAGCTTTGAGGTTACTGAGGTTTGGAAGAGGTGTGCTTGAACTTAGTTGGAGAGAAGATGCTGAAGCTTATGGCCTATCTGCCTTGCAAAGACATCTCTAATTCTTTCTGATGCACTCTTGTGCTGTGAACATTATACTTGGCCTCTAACAATGGAGCAGCCTCTTCCCACAGGCAGTACAGCATTGGGCTGCAGATGGAGAGAAGGTTTTTAAGAGATAAGCATGGAATGGTAGGAATTAAAGGGAACTAATTTGCATGAAAGCAAAGCTGAGAAGCAGCAGTGCTCTATTAATGCACAGAAGAGCGAGTCTGACCTGCCTCCAAAACTGTCTTTCGTGCTAAACTTTACGTCTTGGATTATTGACATTGAGATTGTGACACGAATTAAAAAGAAGCTGCTATCTCACAGTGATTGCTTTTCCAGGCTGAAGTGTTGGTAAGAACAGCTCAGACTTCATCTTTGTTTTCACCAGACCATACTTTATTCTAATATGTCAGAACACATTCATATCGGCTCATTTCTAATTAATTTCTAGCCCTGGCAAAAATACATCAACTAACATGATAGGAATGAGTATAGATTGCATTTTTAACTATATAAGGAAGCTTCTTGTGTATAAAACTTCAATCTGTTGTCTAGACAACAAACTCCTTGAGTTCTTCCTTTTTAGCCAGAAGCAAAGGTGGAGCTAGGTAGACATCTCAAGGTCAGCCAGCCTTGCTGTGCAGCTTCAGTATCGAGCTGAGGAGTTCACCAGCCTGTGAGGACACAGCCCTGAACTGTCTTGCTTTGTGTTGGAAACACAAATGAAAGTTGGGCCAGAAAGAATACTGGAGGATGTGAATTGACTCAGGCAAATTGGAACATGTGGCTAGGAAAAGGTTAAAAAGAGCATCAGTTGTATGTATGTGCTTGGTAGGACAGTGAAGCCACTTCCTGTCCCCAAGGAAGGGCTTTGTGTGTCCTGCAGTACCACTCAGTGCTTCACTCCAGCACAGAAACCAGGAATGTCCAGGTGTCTGTTCCTTCAGCAATCACAAATCCTCCTGCCCCTCTGAGGGGAAGGAGCAGCTTGGCGTGGAGCAGCCTGGTTTCTGCACAGAACGAGGAGGGATGACTGCTGATTGCCACATTATGTTTTGCAGCTATTGTCCAGGGAGACACTCTGGAAGAAATCTACAACCAAGTGAAACAGATCATAGAGGAACAGTCTGGTCCTTACATCTGGGTTCCAGCAAAGGAAAAATTATGAAAACATTTTTATTTTTCATTTTCTAACTGACATCACCTACTACATCTGACGACTCTTAAGCCCTTCCAGTGGAGCCTGCCTCTAGTTCTTTCCGGCGTGGTTCATACCCTAACCATCACATTCTGCAGTTCCCATAATGCTTTACATTTGGTGTCTCTCTTAGTTTAAATAATTTGTATTATTGTGTGTTGTTGCTTTGCCATTTTTCAAACATGACAGTGGAATGGCCTGACCAGCTATTAGTTTAGGGTGGGGGTGGGAGGGAATTGCTTGGTAAAATTCCTTAATGTTTAAGGGAAAGTAACTTTCAAAGATTTTTCAAAAAAGCTTTATAGACACTCTTTTAAAATTTCATAACAATTGAAAGAAAAATTGTATTCAAGGAAGTTGTAAATTATGAGTAACTTTGCACGCTTAACTTTAATAGCATGGTTTGGTCAGGGCAATCAATTTTGGGTTTTATTTTCTGAGTTCAATCCTATTGTCACGGTATCTTTTTTTCTTTCCAGGCAGTTAGAAAGAAACTTTCAAATTTTGAGTTAGCATTTTCATTAAGTCCCATTACTACTCCTAAAGGGATATTCATTTTCATAATTTCATACGGATATTCTTATAATCTATTTTTTCATTTTTTGCCAATAAAATTGCTAGGGACAAAGATGTGTAATGTTTTTAATCTTCCTCATGAAACACTATTTATAGTGTGTTACAGAAGTTCTTTATAGATAATGGTCATCACAGTTTTTGAGCCTAAAAATATGTTTAGGTGCTAGGAAACCTTGTGTTTTTCAGAGGAATGCCAAATTTACATTGGCAGTAATTCAGAAAACAGCTGCAGAGATGGTCATTAGGGCAATGAGAGAATGATTCATAGCCTAAAAATGTGTGTGTTCTTAGGGGTCAGATTTTAATGAATATTTTACCCACAATAACTGCCTATTTTGTTATAATAAATATATATATATTAAACTTTCTTTAACTAAACTCTGTAACTATGGGAATTATTTTCTTTACATAGTTGCGCACACGTATAAATATATATATATAAAATATATATTTTTCTTTTACCACCTACTCCTAGCCTTTTGTTTTGAATAAAAATAAAAACTCAAATTAGAATTTACCTTCCTTAATCACGGAAAAATCAAATGGGCTGTGATGGCTGGGCATGAAGTCCAGGGAATATTAGTACAAGAAAAAAATACATGCAAGTTCTCCTCTTTTCTACGCAATTCCGGGTGTTTGTCTTCCCCTGTCCCCTTTGTAATATGCATGTCTTAACCAAAGGGAGAATTCAGAGTAACAATATATTTTTTTTCTGTACGTGCTCGTTTCGGATTGCACAGGCACAAGATCTTCCATTTGCAATGCACAAACTTCTGTGCTGAATGTTATGAATACGTTGTACCAGAGCCTCCAATGATGAAATTCTCTAAGTCCCGTATGATTTGGTACCTGCCATTGCTTGTTTGCAACTGACTGTTTTTGAGAGGGATGTACTTACGGCAGTCATGGGGCAGTCACACAACCAAATCAGCTTTGGTTTGTAATGAATTATCAACACTATCCATTCCATTTGTTAGAAAGAGGAGAACAGCTAATAAACTTTATTGTACAACATATTTGTCAATTGTGTTTTTAATTATGATAAATACAGGTGTTGTAGCACTTTAGAATAATTGACCGAGACTGTAAATGGAAATCAGGTGTTAGAGAAACACTGGTGGCCACATTGGGGCTACTGAAGTTACTGCACTAAAAGCAGGTTTAAACTTGTGGCACAATTATTGCTGTTACATGGGATGCTAATGTGGCTTACAGGAAGTTAAAGCTGCTGGTACATGCCCCAGAAGAGTTTCTGGTTTACAAGACCTGGGAAATCAGGTGTGCTGCCTTTCTGAGAATTCCTGCCCATGAAAGTGCATGGTGTACTGGATTGATGCAGCTTTTGATAAATAATGTCATAAGTTTTTAAGGCAGCTAGAATTGTACTGTTTTCTCCCTTGTTGAAAGTGACTGATTGTTTGAGGTGTCTTGTGAGACAAGAGCAACTCTAAAAAAAGAAATAGAAAGATATGAATCTCTATCAATCTGCAAACACATCTGAGATCTCTGTATTGTATACACTTCTTTTTACCTCTTTTTTTAACCCATCAGAAAGAGCCCTGTTCAGCTGAGTAGGTCTGTGAGGAATTGAATTGCTCTTTCATATGTTGGCGAGTCTGAGAAGCTGTCACTGAACTCTGCCCCCAGGCACTTGCCATAGAGTAGCCAGGTATCACCAAACACTCCACTCAGACTGAAGTCCACAGCAGTTACCTTGCACAGTTGTCATGTGGGAGTGAAAAGTCGTGGATCAAGAAAACCTAAAGGACTCTGGAGTATTTGCTTTGCATTTTCAGTTTTGTTTGTGTCCCATGTTACCTTTGAGCACTGGCAGAAAAGTTGATTCTGAGAGTCCTGATGCTCCTTGTTGTTTTGCCTTGTGTAATTGGCAGGGCTTTGCATTACTTAGTGTTCCTCTGGGTCTCATTTTCTCAGCATCAGGTGCTGATAACACCTTTGATTCTTGGGTACACTTTTCTGTATTTTAGAGTTATGCTTTACAATACATGTACTTTGCTGAAGGCTTCTAATTCAACAACTAGAGTAATTAGGAAATCCTAATGGCATCATACTATGCATCACCACTCTTTGCTGGCCCAGTGAAGGCATTGTGGGTTTTCTTCTTGCCTGATAAGCCAACTATTTGTAATTGCTATACAGACACATACTTGATAAAGTATTTGTTACCTCTATTATTATTGTAAGTTATATAATTTCCTTGTTGGCATTTTTGCTAAATTGTGCTGACAACTAGGTTAAGAAATTTAATATCTCCTTAAAGCACAGATACTTACAGAGTTAAGAATGAAATAGGAAAATTATCTAAATTCTGACAAACTGTGCTTGTGCAATTGTTTAGAGGGGTTTGTGTTTGCAACAGACCTTCTTTACAAAAAGGCTGCTCCTTTGCCTTCTGAACCATTCCCACAGAGGATCAGAAGCAGCACAGGAGAGCCCTGGTACCAGATTGATGTCTTACTAATCCTGCCCTTGCAGTCTTAAGCAACTGGTGCTAGGACTGTGATGTCATCTGTGTATGAATGTCAGCCTTTCTGCAAACATCAGGGAGAGAGGGCTTCAGATGTTAATCTGGGCAGTAGGAAGAGCACAGGAAGGATCTGAGCAATGGGTCCTTAAAAACATTTGGAAATACTCCAGTGGTACCAGGTTATTCTTTAACACTAAGACAACAAAGGGATGATTAATTCCAGATGGTCTAGGGAGCTAAGAATCAGAGTTCAGCCGTAAGGTTTTGTTTGGGAGGAAGGTCTGGAGGGACCATTCTCTATTATTTTGAAATTCTAAACTTGAAATTGCAATTAATTGACTCAGGTGTTGTCTTAAACGTGCTAGTCAGGGTTAGAGCTCACGTCCTGCCAAACTGCAGTCAGGTAGCTGATGAGTGCTGGAGGCATCCTGCCACACTCCTGGCTGTACAGGCTGTTGTGGGATGCACAAAGCTGTGTGGCTCATGCTCTCCCTGGGTGTGAGGACTCACACAACACAGCCCTTCTGTTTCTGAGCAGAACTCAATGGCTTTTACTGAAGAGTGAGGATGTGGTTCCACAGCCCTGCCCCAGCCCTGCCTGCCGGTGTGCAGCCCTTACTGAATGAAGTCTGTGGGTGGGGCCAAGGCAGTAGCGACCTCATTGGTGCCTCAGATATTTTGCAATTTCCAGGTCTGATGTTTTTTTCCAAGGGTAGAGGCAGTGTGAAGAGAGGCATGCTTTCTTTTCCAGTAGTCATTAGGAGGTGACGTGTGCCGAGGTAAGCAGGGTATATTGTTGAACAAAGTGCAATGGCAATTTGATTTTCACCTAAGACCAGGCTGGAGAGAACACTCTTGCAGGAGCCTTGATCTCTGGGAGTTCTGAAGGCTGAAAAAATCACAGATCCCAAAACTTTCACCATGAAGAGCTCCAGAAATGTTTTCTATCTTCTCTTCTTTCATACTGGTAAGTGTCCTACAAAAGCTTTTGCTGTGGCATGGGAACTCTATGTGATGTGAGAGAGCAGAAGGAAACTGGAACCACTTCAGAGCCAGTCCCATATGGCCAGGAAAATAAGCAGAAGGAAGTAATAGAAAAGCAGTAGAAGAGGCTTTATCGAACACCATGTATATATCTTGACCCATTGGTGTCAAATGTTGTATTTCCTCAGTACTGAATCAATTTCTGTTTCAGTGGTGTCTGTTTTTCACAACAGTGAGCAGTTCTGTGACACTTACTTTGTAAACAGAGAAATAATTGCTTTTTTCACTTCTCATGCTCTGTGCAACATGTTGTCTTTCTCCTGTCACTCCCAAATTGTGTTGGTGGGTGCTTTTAATTTCACCAGATGTGTAGGTGCTGTTTCTGAAGCACTCTTCAGTGCTTCAGAAAAGAAATGGTCCTAGTTAGTTTTTTTCCCCATTTTTTTTCCTTTTGAAAGCTGTTGATACTGTAGTAGTAGCTGTATAAATAACCATTTGATGTTACACAATGTAGTACCATTACTTTGAGGAGTTACTGGGATGTTTGTCAGTGATAGTTATGGTTGTGGTAGGACTCTGAGCATATTTCAAATGGAAGTTGCCAGCTTCTGCAACTTCAGGCCTTATATATCTCTGCTGATATACAGAAGGGCCAAAATTGAGAATAAACTTGGGTTCAGACACTGACCTGATGTTTTAAGCTGATTTTCCTTGGCAGTAGGAAGAGGCTAACTGCAGGCCTTGTCTGTGCTCAAGCCCTTTTCAGATGGGCTAACTTGTAAGGAAGGAGCCAGGATATTGCCCAGATCTGACTTCCCTCTGACAACAAAATTCAGCAAGTTGGAAAGGGACCAATAATGAGTTGGTTTTGATGAGTGAGGAAAAAACCAACAGATTCATGCCGTTTCACTATTTTGGCTGAAATATAGAGCTAAATGAACTTTATGTTTCAGGTATATAGCTAATGATTTTTTCATACAGTTCATGCTTTACCCCCTGTGTGTCTATATCTAAAATCAGAATGCTGAGGCTGAAAAATGGCACTTAACATGCATACACACTGAGATGCTGACTCCCCAATTTAATTTCTATTTGCTTATGTTTATAAAAATAAAACTCCAAAATGAAAAACAGAATTTTTCTTCCAGTCCCAAGGAATGAATGGTGAAAATTTCACCCCAACAGATGAGGTAGTACAAACATTAAGTTTTTGTGAGATGTATTTTTACCATGACCTGTTGTGTCTTTCTCCCAACCCTCCTGGTTCTCAGAATTCCTGCAGCTCGGAGGTGGTGGGCAGTTGTTTCTCCCTCTACTGGCATATGCTGCCATGAAAGCTCCTGTAAGCTTTCCAAGTCTGACTTAATGTTTGTTGACAGCAGTAGAGTTGGCTCTGAGTTGCAGAGGAACAGCAAGTCCAACCCACTGTTTCAGTTTTGGATCTTTTGGCATCAACAGTCTTGTTTAGTCTGGAGCCCCTAAGTCAGAGGATGTGCAGGGAGCACTGTGGGGCACTAGTGGAGTCATTTTTAACTTGCACAGTCAGATGTGACATCTCAGCTGCCTGGCACTGCGGGGAAGTAGAGGGCCAGTCAGAGGTATTAGAAAACCACATGATAAATGGTTTACAGCAGACTCCAGCTTAAAAATGGAAGCTGTAGACAAGCAAGGGAATGTTGTGTCCCTGCTTCCGAAAATGACAGTGCCTGTTTGTCAGGGTAACCCACACTTGTGCTTCCATTTCACCGCACTGTCTGCGCACGATGACATCTCCCTACAAAAGCAGCCAAGTGTTTGTAGCTTTGGCACTTAGGAGGGTGACGTTTGTGGCCGCTGAAAGGCACCTTTCTTTGCTAATTAATGGAAATCTCCAGTACTCGAGTCTTTTCATTCATGGCTCTGCCCTCCCCTTTTCCTGACTGTGGTTATGATCTGTTATGAAAGACTGTTTTGAAAGGCCAAGTTTACTTTCATGGTTTTCATAATAAGCCTAGTGGCAAGGCTTTTGAGCACCTAAGGTTGCTTTTTTAACTCAGACCAATAAGGGCTGGTGCAGGACTCCAGATACTAACTAGCAATACTCGAGACAAGAGTTGTCTTTGGACAGTCTCTTTGGTTTTGTAGCATATCATTTTCAAATAATAATTTCCCATGCTTTTAACTTGATTCAGATGGTGTTCTGCAATGTATTTAGAACAGTCTGGATGCCCTCACCTACTCCATGGTACCTGTATTTCTTATGTCAGAAACAAATGCCATTGGATTTCATTATCTGAGTCTGATCTTATGGTCAGTCCAAAAAAACTTCAGTATTCATGTGAATTGGAACGAAAGTGGGAATCAGTTCTAAAGACTCACAGTGAAGTGAGCCCTGATTTTTTTTCTGTTTGGGGAGAGAAGCAGAATGAAATTTGTATCTAAATGGTAAGTTCTGATACAAAAGTTCTGATGTGTTTTGTAATATTTGCTCTTGGTGTTGTTTGCAGCTCTCGGCCTGGAGCGTATCCGGTGGTGCACGGTGTCTGAGCAAGAACTTTCCAAGTGTAATGGCATGAGCAAGGCCTTTGGTGAGGCTGGCATCCTTCCCCCTCTGGAGTGTACAGCAGGGGGGTCAGCTGCTAACTGTACCCAGATGATCAAGGTGAGCTGTGAGTGACACCACTGTCATTACCTTCATTTCTCCATGTGCCTAATAATAATCCCCTGGCAAGGTGCACGTTTCTGTGGTGAGTGTGTGGCCATCCAGGCAGCTGACCCTCTGCTTCCTGGCATTCATGGCTCTGACAAATCAAGGCATATCTTTTTTTAAAAAGGCCCAGAAGTATACATGTGAACTTGAATGTCTGAATGGCCCTGTGTCATCTGTTTGGCTGCTCACATATGGCCAGTCATTAGGAACGCAGCTAAGGTCTTAAATATTTCCTCCCAAATAGTAATCTTTCATTTTGGCATTGTGTCAGATTTATTTAGCAGATATTTAAGAAGGGATGGAGACAGTAGTTAAAGCTGTGCTGCTTAGCCTCTAAGTAGATTGTATTTCGATAAACTCTGGATCAAACTTCCATTTCAGGGTCCTGTTATGGAAATTGCTGTATAAACAGATGAGCTGATTGTAACCAAATCAAATCTTCCCAATGCTGAGTACAAGGGAGAGGCAGAGCAGCAAGTGCAGTGAGCAAAGGCCAAACCTCTGTATTAAGCTGTACTAATTCAGCTGCCCAGAGTGTGCTCAGCTTCCAAAAAGAGTATGATTCTGGGGAGGGTTTTAAAGACTGTGAACGTGTGAATTTGCAAAATGATGTATGCAAAATAATTCCCTCCTTTGGAGGAAGTAGGAGATAAAAAGGAGATGTTGGGAGAAGTGTGGAGGCAGGTAATCATGGTTGTCATCACTGGCACAGTGGGGGGAAGGGAAGGCTGGCTGGCTGTTTTAATAAATAATATTCTTTGTAGATATGCCCGAGAACCAGGTTTTTGTGGAGATGCAGCCTGTCAAGGACAAGAGGTTCAGAGCAAGGAATGGAGATCTGAAAGAATAATTTGAAGGGAGATGAGGCAGATGATTGTGTAGCTAGAAAAAAGGAACAGATTTCAAAAACTTGACATCTTGTAATTTTTGTCAGTGAAGCAGAATGGTTGTCTGACTCCTAAGACTACCTCATTGCCTCTTGATAAATACTGTTCTTGAGCAAGGGTGTCAAGACTGTACTGAAGAATGCTGAGAGCACATACTGATACAGATGTGGATCTTACCTTGGGATTAGACAGGACATTCTAATGTCAAATCTTCCCCAGACCACTTGGCTGATTGCTGCATTGCACAGAGGGACCTGTTAGACTCTGCAAAGCAGATTATATCAAGGGCTGATGAGTGTGCTTCTGAAATACAGGGCTCACACTATTGCATTTACAAGCCATTGGAAATAGCAGGCAGGCAGACAGCATGAGTAAGTTGCTTTCTGATCAAATGAATTTTCACTGTAAGGCTTCAGACAAGACTGTCCTTTAGATCTCCTTTTTTGTTTTTTCCCCCTTGTGCTAATAATCTACTAAATATTCAAGCTGGCCTACTCTGTGTAGGACTGTGTAGAATCCCTGAGTTGGCATCTGCACTGAACTCTGATCTTTGAGGCCAAGAAGGGAGCAGGACACGTTGGCTGAAGAGGCAGATGCTGTTTTGTAACACTGCATAACTTGGACTTAGACCTGTGAATGTGTTAGCACATGGATAAAGGAAAAAAACTTTTTGATTGAAGGTGTGTAAAAATTAAGAAATACCTAAATATTTAACTAGGGAACTTGACAATATTTAATGTGACCAGAGCTGATTTTCAGCAGGTCTTTAAAACACTTTTGTAGGGAATTCTCAAATGTTGTCACACACAGAAATAAACTTCCTCTGAAAATAATGAAGAGAATATTGCCATCACATGTATACTTACTACAAAAATGGAGGTGAGTCCCATGCTTTTGCTAAATTTATTGGCAAATGCTTGCTGAAAAAAAAATGCCCACACTGCTGTTGATATGTTACCTCAGCAATAATTGTGTGTTATTTAATGGAGAGATCTGTAGTCTGAAAACTAATTCATGGTAAATTCAACAATAGACCATTTTTGTCTTGTTGTGCCATTTTTACAAAAGCTATTTATCAGAAGCTCTGTGTCTAAACAGAGCTCAAAGGTTCCGCTTTTCAGTCAGAAAAGTGCTATTTCCTATGAAAATGTGGCCATATGACATACTTTATAGTTTCTGTGGCCAGCTCCTTCCATTCTGTCTGCTCTACTTTTGGTTCACCACCAGTTCTAGAAGCTCATTTTGTCCTCCCTGAGGGTAAGAGCCTTCCAACTCCCACCTCCTCTCCTGTCAGGTGTCCCTCTTAAACCACAGGTTGTATTTGGTTCCTACACTGTCCTGTGCTCTGACCCTCACAACAGGAATACCACATCTAGTTTTTTAGAAAGATTGTGTCTGTTCTTTAAGATGCAAGTATCTCCCAACCCCAAGTCTGCTCTAGGTTCCCTTGGATTTGTTCAGCTCTCGGTCATGAGAAGCAACTCTCAGGACATCAGTTGTTTCAGCTAGTTAATGAAAATCATCTGTTTTCTTCTTCAAGCTAAACAAGTAAAAGATTTCAAATTACATGGCAACTTCAGATCTGGTTTAGATGTCAACATCAACATCTTACCTGTGCTCTCGCACAATCCCCTAAAGAATGTTCGAGCTCTTTGTGGTTCAGCCTGTGGGAAGTTGCTGTGGTGTGCTAGGCAGTCCTAGCCCTGCCCTGACCAGTGCTTTGCAAGCTCCCAAGGGATGGAAAAACTAAATTACTGCCTCCAGGGCCAAACCAGAGGTTAAGCAAACTGATAAGGAACTTGGAATCAGCTTAGAAATGCAAAATGTCACACTGCTGATTATTTTCTCAGCAGTATCTTGTCTCTGTGTGAAATGCCCTCTCCTGGCTCCCACAGGTTCAGCACACAGTGGGAGCGGATTCTGCTGCCAGGGGTGTGTGCAGCAGTTCTCCTGGCCTTGCTGCTGGGGGAACCCCCACCCTGTGCTATCCAGAGCAATCCTGCAGCTGTAGCAGGATCACCAGCAAGCCTGGTGTTACAGTCAACAGAAAATATGTGGTGTTGTTGGACACCTTCCCCAAGTGGATGCCTCAGATTTGTATTCTCCCAGTTTGAACAGTCTTTTTAGAGACTTTCCTCCATCTCAGGATCCCATTGCCACCTGCTTCCCCACTCACAAAATGCATGTCTGGCTTGTGCTGAGCTGTAAGCCAGCAGGCTCTAAGGGTGCTTTGGAGTGCACTTTGGCATTCGGATTTGGAGCCCCAAAAGATATTATTTTGAACTGTCTGTGTAGGATTTATTTAAATCTTTACTTTATTTAAATCTTCAAGCTTTGGGGCACTAGCTACAGAGGTGAATGAAACTTCAAATGACTGGGCTTTAACATCCTGAAGAGAGCTGCAGCATCCATTCCTAAGGTTCCTTTGAACTGTTAAGACTAGTGAAGCCACGCAGGGCTGGTTTCTGCATTGCTTCTGCAGGAAGGCAGATGGTCTAATATCCCTCTCGGTAAGAGCTGTTCAGAAATTTGTGTGCCCTTAAAATAACTGGAAAAAAGAAAACACAGATGCATATTAACTAAGGGCCTCTTCTAAATGCATGGGTGCTCTGGTTGTTGATAACTACTGATAATTAAGCTTTAACATGTGCTCTGCCCTTGTGTCTGCACAGGATGACTTGGCAGATGCAGTGACCCTGGATGGCCGTTTGATTTTCCAGGCTGGAAGGGAGCATGGTCTGAAACCTGTGGTTGGGGAAGTATATGATCAAGGTATATTCTGAGTAAATATCTTTTAGATTACTTAAAATGCATAAGAAGAAGCTTGTATTTACTCTTTGCATTTTATTTGAAGTCTTCTTGAAGACTGTCGGGGTCAGTCCATAGAATCTTGGATCATCTGCAGCAGCCCCCACCCAATTAAACACATCATGACTCTGGTGAGGGACCTGTACTTTGGCTTCTCAAAGCCAAATGGGCCTCAGGATCCAGAGACTGACTATCTCCATTAGTCAGGCTATGAGCTCAAATCAGAGAAAAGTGGAAGAAATTTAATGATTTCTGATCTAAGTTAAGTCAGATTGAATGACCTTATTATCACTTCAAACCCTCAGCTCTTGACTGAGTTATATTAAACTGCAAAACAAAGAGAATGAAATCATCTGTGATGCTCCAGAGACATCAGTTGGCTCTGCTGTAACAAAATTAAGATCAACTGAGGAGTAAATTATATTGGTTTCAATTCAATCCAAATATATCTAGAATCACAGAAAACTTCTTCCTGAAAGGAACCTCACTTTCAAAGCAGAGTGACCTCCAAAGTTAGAGCAGATTGCCTGTGGACTGACACATTGAAAAAATTTAGTTTTTTCAATTCACATTGAAAAAATTGCATGGTACATTGATTCACAGTCCGTGGGTTCTCAGCAAGGATGGGAACACAGTGACTTCCTTGTGGGTAGGGCAGGCACCAAAAACCAAAATCAGTGTATGTCACTGTAGTGCTGCTGTGGGGCTACTTAGGTTGCTTCTCTTTCTTCCTGTGCTGCAGAGATTGGAACTGCCTACTACGCTGTGGCTGTGGTAAAGAGGAGCTCCAACATCACCATCCAGAGCTTGAAGGGCGTGCGCTCCTGTCACACCGGCATCAACAGGACTGCAGGCTGGGATGTGCCAGTGGGTTACCTCACTGACACTGGGCACCTGGCAGCCATGGGCTGTGACCTGCCAAAAGGCAAGAGTTACAGGGCAAAGATCTCTTCAGCAATGCTCTCCCAATGGTCTTGGGACCCTCTGTGTGTGTACAGAAATGCGTGACTCAGCTGCTGTTTGGTTCTTTGATGCTCCCTGTACGATCCTAATGTAGGTCTGATGAAGACTGCAGGGTTTTGGTTTCTTTAAAATTGGAAACTATATTTCAAGAAGAAAATAACTTGTGCCTTCTGGGTCTTTTTAGAGATGTACTGTGTGGATGTGTCAATGAAATGAAATTGATCTTGTTTATTCATTACTAAAAATGCCTCATTCTAATTTTGCATTTAGCTGTAAGTGACTATTTCAATGCAAGCTGTGTTCCTGGAGCAAATGGTGTGAACTATCCCAAATCCCTCTGTCAGCTCTGCATAGGGGACTCAGAAGGACAGAACAAATGTGAACGAAATTCCCAAGAGCAATACTACGACTACAGTGGGGCTTTCAGGTAAAAATCATGTCTGTCAATTTTTTTATTGCTGTACCCTCTCCATAGTCATCGTGTTCAGGCCTCACTGACAGGAAACTGAAGCTACAGAGCTTCCAGTTGATCTTGTTAGAAAATCTGTAGTTTTGTTAGGATAGCCATGCTTTTAACCTGACTGATCAAAAGTAATTCTTAACCCACTATTTCAGGTACTAATACCTCAATATTAAAACCAAATGGCTATTTAGCACATATACTGGGCAGGGAAAGCCCACTGCTGTTTGCTTTGTCCAGCAGCTGTTGACACAATCTGAGTGTTTCAGCAAGCTTTACTGACTTACCTTTCCCAATAAAACCTGATGATCCTTGGAGCCTGAGAGCTGAACTGCTGCCCTACTTGGCTATTTCAGTTATGCCACCTCAGCTGCTCTGAATTACTGAGTTGCTCTGCCCTCCATTTTTGCACACCCCTCTTTATTTTCCTCCTTCCCATCTGTATGCTGTGCTGCAGCTCCCAGTCCCAGACTCATAGCATTAACAAGGGCAGAATTTGATTGTGAGAAACACTTGCTCCTCCCTGCGTATTCCCCAAAGGATTGTGTGACTGCCTTAGACACAGAACTGTCCTGGACAAAGAAGGTCATGGTGTTTGTCCCAGGCAGCACTGAGCATGTTGTTCATATTCACCAAATGACAATGATAGTTTACTTCATGCTCTAACAGCCACTAGTCTCTGCCTTGAGCAAAACTCTCAGCACAAGGAAATAGGTCAGTGTCTGTGGCTGATGGAACGGAGCACAGAGCCCTCGGGCTGTCAGCTGGCAGTGGCCAGAGCACAGGGGTTTTATAATGCATCTTTGTGGTTGGATTTATATTTATTAGGTGTTTGGCTGAAAATGCTGGAGAGGTCGCTTTTGTGAAGCACAGCACAGTGCCTGAATATACAGATGGTGAGTAATTCTGAAGCTTGTTGAATAATGGCTGCAAGGTCTGAAATTTGATGTTTGTAATGACAGTATAATATCAAATCTTTGATGTATTTTGAATTGAGGAATCAACAAAAAAATGCTGTAATAGTGAAAACAGATGTGTCCTCTGAGGTCTGCACCAGGAGATAGAGATTTTTTTAAAAAATGCTTGATAGTTTCAGTATAAGGTGAAAGTGGAATCTTAAGCTGCTTCTGGAAAGAGATCTTCAACAGCAGAAAACTCTTTTTGTATAGACTTGGGCTGTTACATTGCTCCAGCCTGCCAAGGGATTCAGTGGAGACTAGGAGAGAGTTAACCTGCCCTATTTGGCACTATGTGAAAACTACCTTGAGCACAACATTGCTTTAATATCATGGACCTGTCTGATCCAGGGGAAAAAAAACCAAAAAAAAAAGTTGTACGTGATCCTGAACTAGGGATGCTCTTGATACTGCTGCAGACCCCAGCACAGCTCAGTGCAGTCTCACAAATGTTATAGGACTAAAAGGCCACAAAGATGCACAGGAGATGCTGTGCATTCAGAGATGCTCAGGAGATGTGTGTTCTGCTCCACATGTGCAAGTGAGCCTTCGAGCAGGCTTGGAGCCAGAAGCATCAGCCCCAGCTGATGTCTGTTCCTCAAGCACATCCTGTCTGGTTTCAGGGAGAAGCCTTTCTTCCTGGGCCGAGCGGCTCCGCTCCCGGGACTTCCAGCTGCTGTGTCGCGATGGCAGAAGAGCTGATGTGACAGAGTGGAGAAGCTGCCACCTGGCCCGAGTCCCCGCTCGGGCCGTGGTTGTGCGGCCTGACACAGACGGGACCGTTCTCTTCCAGCTCCTAAACCAGGGACAAGTAGGAGGCTGTTTCTTCACTGCTCCTTTGCATTTGAGAAGGGTTCTCCCAGCAGTCTAACCAAACTGAAAACGGGATATCTGAGCACCTTTGGCTCGGCGGGGTTTGAAGGGGTATGGGATGTCACACATCCCAGACAGAGCAACGTGTGACAGGTGCTTCTTTCTTCTTTAACATTACAGCAAAGATTTAATGGAGTGGGTGCCAAGTTTCAGATGTTTGACTCCGCAGCCTACCGTGCCCAAAATCTTCTGTTCCGAGATGCCACCACAGAGCTTGTTGCAATCACAGCTCAGAATTACCAGGCATGGCTGGGTGATGAGTATCTTCATGCCATGCAAGCTCTGAGCTGCAACCCTAACAGTAAGTTGTCTGTAGATTCCTCTTTCTAACCAAGAAAAAAGATAGCTGGTAACACAGATCATCTTCATTCTGTTTTCTTCTCACTCTGGAAGTGTTATGGCAAGATGCCAGTCTGATCTTTGAGTATGGGCAAAGGTCACTTTTTGACCTAGAAACAATACTGCACTGCAGAACATTTTCCTGTGCAACTTTGTTACAAGATACAGGCATTTTCTACCCTTTCTTGGTGTATGAGAGGCATTAATCTGGTAAGTTGCTACTGCTGCCGGGTATTTAATTTCTTACCTGCTGACAAGGGGAAATAATAATGTGCTGCTGCACAAATCCCCAGGTAGTCTATAAAAATGGGTGAACGGATTCCTAGCAGAGGATTTCGTCCATAAGCTGAAGGAAACCCTAAGTCGCTCTTTATTGAAGCATTATGGTCTTTCCTGCTATCAGAAGAAAGTAGAAATTACTTGATACGCATTCTGGGAAAGTCAGAAACACAAGTTGCCAGAATCTTTGCTTTAAGAAGCTTAAAAGTCCTGTCAACTGAGCCTCCCAGATGTGATCTGTGCTGTGGCAAAGCCCCTCACCTTCCTGATTTGTGTCTTCTGGGCATTGCTCTGTGACTGTCAGATGTGAGGAAGCATGTGTCGAGGGCGGCTTTTTGCTGCACTCAACTAACATATTGTAGCTGGGTTTAATGGTCAGTAATTGTAAGAATTGTTCCTTTGCTATGGAGAGGTTTGCAGTGCAGACATTGCTCATCAGGGAGTGCCCTGGTTCCTGGTCAGGTGCAAGTCTGAGCTGAAGGGATGGGGAGCAGCACAGAAGCAAGTATTGTCAATAAGATGTATGGGACACATGTGGCTGTAGGCACTCTGAATCCTCGTTGTCTGTTACAAAGAAAGTGAATGTAGCATTTGCTTTTCAATTTTGTGCAGCACTGCCAGAAAGCCTGAACTGGTGTGTTGTATCCACTGAGGAGATTTGGAAATGTGGTGAAATGGCCGTTGCCTTTAGAAAAAAGAATTTGAAGCCAGAAATTCAGTGTATTTCAGCCAAGACCAAGGAAGAATGCATGGAGCTGATCCAGGTAGGCTACTACCATAAACCAAATTAACAGAAGCTGCTCTCTGCTGGGTAGGTGAGGTTAGATGTGTGCATTCACTTTGGTGACAGGTAGGAACTCTGGATTTCAAGGAGGTGATCTGTAGCTCAGATGGTCTGGATGAGCCTGAACCCTGATGATCTTTGGCTGTGATGAGGGCACTGTTCCCCAACTAACTCAAGCAAGTGCGTGCAGTCTCCTGCCCCTGTTTCACTGATGATGCTTTGTGCACACTTGGGAGATTTTCTTTAGCAGTGTGAAGCTCTTTTGCTGTAAGCCTTGCCCTTCAAGGTGCCACAGGTGTGACCATAAAGGTGTCATCATTGTAGCAGGGAAAGTATGTGCTAGGTTTTTTCACAGAAATCCTATATTTTATTTTTCAGAAAAAAGAAAGTCATGCTGTAGTTCTGGGTGGAGCTGATATTTACACAGCAGGGAAGACGTATGGCCTTGTGCCAGCTGCAGGAGAAAGTTACTCTGGTAAGAAGATCCAGAAACATAAATATTGACTTCATTTTTCCAGGTTGTTTGAGACCAGCACTAAAAGCACAGTCCTTTGTTCCCAGCTCAGCTGGGAAAGCTGTTTTCAAAGGAAATAAGAATTATTACCCTCATATCATGGATAGAGGAGGACATGAGATGAGCTTCTACAGTGAGGCTACTTTCATGTGTCCTGCTGCAGGACCAGGTTGAGTCTTTGGCAATTTTGAGTCTTGTACCTCTTCATTTCTTTTTGAATTCTGAAAAAAAAAATCAGCGGAAAAAAATAGTATTCACAAAGTCAAAATATTTTTAAAAGAAGCAAAAATACAGAAATTGCACAGTAGATTCTAGTTAGAAGCAAATTCTTCCTGTCAATGTGGCTGCTTCAGAGTCACTGGTTAATAGAGGGCTTGTGTCCACAGTGTCACTAAGGCAGAGTTTAAATTTGCTGCAAAACTCACAGAAGTCTTAATGCAGGTTTGAAGTTTCCACATAAAAATAACTCCTTGAAGAAGATTTGCTGAGTTACTTATGCCCCAACCATTGTTTTTCAGAGGGAGGTATTTATAAGAGCTATTGGGAACAGAACACTTCCATCATCTTGTCTGTAGATTATTCAGCTCAGGTGTGTAGGAGAACCAGCTTACAGACCAGAGGTGAATGCAGCAGTGTGAGGCAGTAGAAGTGAAGAGTAATTCCATGTACATCCATGCTGCCTGACTAACAGATTGTTGGTGCAATTGAAGTTGCCACCATGTAAGTGTAATGGATCCACAGATGATCAGATCACTAAGCTTGGGAATGCATAAGGGAAGCTGTAATGTGTTGTGTTGTTTTTGGTTTTGTTTTTTTATTTCACAAGCTAATGACAGCAGCAATGCATACTATGCTGTGGTGTTAGTGAAACGAAATCAGTCCAATGCGTTCACCATCAGTGACCTGAGAGGGAAGAAGTCCTGCCACACAGGGCTGGGGAGAAATGCTGGATGGAATATTCCCATTGGTATACTAATTAAGAGGGGGATTATTAAGAACAGAGGCTGTAATATTCCTCAAGGTAAGACAACAGAATTACAAAAAGATAGTATTAGTCTAATGATAAACTTTAATTAGGAAAGTGATTTGATTATTTCATAGCTCTATATTAATCATATAGAAGGGGTGATGTGAAGGGGTATTGTGTTTTTAATATAATGATTTGAAATTTTAAGTTTGCCACCAGTGTGGACTAGTGTAGGGGTCTGAGAATGTTACATCTACACGAAAGTATTTCTTTCCTTTATCACAAAACATTTGTCTAATTTAGGTTGGAAGGGACAGTTGGAGGTCATCTAGTCCAAACAACTGCTTAAAGCTCTGGTAGTTTGTATTGCTCAGGGCTGTGTCCATGTAGGTTCTGAGTAACTCCTAGGACAGAGAGTACACACAGCCTCTCTGGACCCTGTCCCACTACTTGACCATCCTTGCTACAAAGGATTTCTTATACCTAATCAGAATTTTCCTTCTCATAACTTTGGTCTGTTGTTTGTCATCCTTTTGCTCTGCATCACTGAGAAGGATCTGGCTCTGTCTTCCTGAAAAACCCACTATGTAATTAAGATAGCAGTACCCTGTTAGTTGTCTTCTCTCCAGGCTGACTAAATCCAGCTCTCAGCCTGGTAAGGGCAAGTTGTGCTTCAACCCTCTGAGCATCCTACTGTCCTTCCACTGTATTTGCTCTAGACTGTCCATGTCCTTTTAACACTGGGAGCTCAGAGCTTGCCACAGATGTCAGAGGAGAACCTTCACTTCCCTGACTGCTCCCTCAGCACACCCCATTATCCTAAGCACTGATGATGCATACCTGTGCCCTTGTCCAGGATTTTATTGCATGTATTTTCAAACTGCATTAGGTAATGAAAAAATGTAGCTAATCAAGAAAAAGATATGTGAACATAGAACTCCACATTTACTTATTATCTATCTCCCAGGGAGCTCTTTGGTTTCATTACATAGTCAGCTAAATAGTGCTCTAAAAATATTTTGGAAGCTCTAGTTTGTGCATTTCAGTAAGGCAGCTGTAATTTGTATTTCTAGTGTTCTACTGAAACCTGCATTAGTCATAACTTCATGATGTTGTATCTGCCTTTTCATGTGAAGAGCCCACACTTTTCACTCCTTACGTTGCTTTTGTCTTTCCCTAGCTGTGAGTGAATTTTTTTCTGCCAGCTGTGTGCCCTCAGCTGAGCAGGACAATTACCCAGCAAAGCTCTGTCAGCTGTGTATTGGAGATGAGAGTGGAAACAACAAATGCAGTGCAAGTAGCCAAGAACGTTATTACAGCTACAGCGGAGCCTTCAGGTAACTGATACCTACTGTTGTGATTTAGTGTGTCAGCCTGCCAAAATGCAAGGAGCACCTGGTTCCCATCCCAGTCAGCAGACAGAGGTTACTGTTGCTGCAGCAGATGCCATAAATGAGGTGGGACATGTGTCCCCAGATGTCCTCACCAATGCAGGTATGGCGAAAGTCACTACACTGGCTCATGTCACAGCGTTTGCCAGCTTCCCTGCAGACAGCCATGTGGCCAACAGCCCAACCCTATGTCTGTGCACAGAGCACCCACCTTGTGAGGACCAAGTAGATTCTTGTTGGCCTCCAATCTTGCTTTAATCTACTGGGACAAGGAGTCTGCCACTCTGGATGGGCAGGTCATCCATAAGGAGCTCTAGCATGGAAGCAGGCACCCAGTAGCCAGGATCTGGCTGCTGTAAGTCCCTGACAAGGAGCCTGGAGTGTGTCTTCACTACTCTGATTCATTGGTGGCTGTAGCTGAAGGTATATTTCTGTACAGCACAAACAGCTATGGCCAGTGTTCAATTACCAAATCCTCTTCAAAACAAAGTATGTTAAAAATAGAGAGGGGGAAATAATATAGTATGGAACAAGTATTTTGTGCACCAGTGTACGCGTACAGATAGGGCCATACCCAAAGACTGTGAAACTCTCAGATATGGAACCAGCCCTTCCTTTTCCTGACCTTCACCTCAGGAGGTAATGGTGCATGTAACAGCTGGCAGAAGGCTGCCTTTGTCCTTCAGGGGAGGAGACTTCAATAGCAGCTGCCTGGCAAATAATGAAGTGTTAGATTTGGGTAACTACTTTTTGCAAATCTATTTAGTTGAGTCCAGCTGCTCTGCTGGGTACATGCCTTGCAGGCAAACTCCAGATCCTCTGCTGGACTTCATGGATTAACAGAGCCAGCTCCCAGTCACCAGATGAATGAGCAACAAATGCTGTTACAGGCTGCCTCAGCCTTGCTCATAATTCTAAGACTGTGCATTTGATAATAGTGCCCATACAGTCAAACTTTATATGGAGATCGCTTTTTGTTTTTAATAGAGAAGATGCTTAATTCATTGAGTGATGTGGGAATGCCTGTAAAAAAAATTGCATTTTAAACCTATGAGTTAGTAAAAAAGTGTGGTTCACATAAAGATGCTTTGAATTGAAAGCATTTATATCTTTGACTTCCTTTAGGTGCCTGGTAGAGGATTCTGGGGATGTGGCCTTTGTGAAGCACTCAACAGTGTTTGAGAACACAGATGGTACTTAGC
The DNA here is from genome assembly GCA_013400495.1 of Nicator chloris. Taxonomy (NCBI): domain Eukaryota; kingdom Metazoa; phylum Chordata; class Aves; order Passeriformes; family Pycnonotidae; genus Nicator; species Nicator chloris. Next base: position 37,534 of record WAAE01000599.1, read on the forward strand.
TTTACATGTCTCTTTATTATAATTCAATTTTTTCTTGCTCTAAAGCATTAATTGCTTGACAATGACCAGTTTCTTTTTTTCAGGTAAAAACACTGCTAGTTGGGCCCAAAAGTTGAAGTCCAGTGATTTCCAGTTACTGTGTCCAAATGGTGCCCGTGCTGAAGTCACCCAGTTTGCCGATTGTCACCTGGCTCAGGTGCCAGCTCAGGCCGTTATGGTTCACCCAGATGTCAATGTTTTTGCTCTATATGGACTACTGGATAGAGCCCAGGTACTAATAATCCATTTATTTTTGGGGGGCGTTATATATGGTCTTATACAGTCCAAGGATAAAGACAACAGGACCATGATGCCATATCCTGCCTCATGGCACTGGCAGCACATGCACAGTGCACAGCCCTGTTGGGAGTGTGACAGAGAAGGTAAAGTACAACCCATGTAACTCGCCCAGTAAAACCACCCTGCTGCACAAGGGATTTCAACTTTTTGCCCAGCCACTGGTTGCAGTAGTAATTTCCCTGGAGCTTAAGGTGTTTTCCCACGGATTTCCCCTGTTTCTGTGTTACTTTGAGGTGTACAAGAAATGGAGTACGTGCTAATGCTTTTCCATTCTGGAATTTTCCTTGGAATGCAATGGAATTTTGCTGGGTTTGTTTATGCTGCAGTCATGTACGTGGTAAACCATGCAGGCAGAGTGTGCCTGGCTGCCAGCAAGATTCCTCCTTCTCCATCCTAAAGTTAATTAGTTCAAAATCAAGACTGAGAAATATCTCTGTGCTAGACTTCAGTCGTGTCTGTAACTCCTGGGCAGCCAAACCCTATATTACATAACAATGTTGAGGCAGGATAATTTTTTAAAAACTACAGCTCTTTTTCCAGATAGTAACTAAAAACACAAAATCACAAATGCTGTTCTTGTAATTGCCAGTGGCAGAATTCTATATCTGATCTAGTGAAGCGTCTAAAAGCAAACACGTAAGAGAGATTCTGCAATTGTGTATGAATTTTTCATCTACAAAATGGTTCCTGTCATCTTTCATATTGTATGACAGGACTGTGGCACTTCATCTTGCAAAAAGCTGAGAATTTTTCATTATTTTCAGGTCTACTTTGGAAATAGCAGCAATGGAAATGGATTCAAAATGTTTGAGTCTTCAACTTTTCAGGGAAAAGACTTGATTTTTAAGGATTCTACTGTTGAGATTGTGCCAGTAGAAGAGAGGAGAACATACACAGAATGGCTGGGGAGTGAATATATTGAGTCCCTTGAAGGGATACAAACACCCCAGTGCTCTGGGGCAGGTATTAAGATAACACAATACTCACTCACAGCTACTGTCATTCCCCTGCTTGTTTTATGTCAGATACAAAGCTTGGACTAGCACAGTCCAAGTGGGAACTTCCAGGCCACCTCTGCCCTGCCACCTTCTCTTCAGAAAAGCTGCTGTCTGGATAACATGCTGTGCTACCTGTGAATGCATCTTCCTGCCTCTTTGCAGGGCAAGTGCCAACAGCATCTGCTCATCAGGGAGTGGGGTAGGGCTGGAAGCTGCCCCCGTCTGTGTGGATGGGGTGGAATTTGGGGCAGAAACCAGCAATACAGTATTAACATGGTTTACAGTATCAGTCTAAAACTGGAGCATCTCTGCCATTGTTGCTGATATTGAACCACCCAGGATTCCCAAGAACTGTTGGATGGATACTGGGTTTCTGACCTATAGAAGAACTTCTTGGAAGGCAATGTCAAAACTCTGGTCTAGTGAATTCTCTCTCTAGTGGCCTTCTGGCTGGTTATGTTCAGGCTCCACATCCCTGCTTTACCCATCCTACTCTGTTTCTCCTGAGCTCCGCTGCCACAGAGGTAAATGCACAAAGAATGGAGAGGCTATGAACGGAGACCAGTCCAGCTTCTGCCATGGACAGAAGTCGTCTACCTTTCAGCAGAAGAAATTAGGGGAAATTTCCAAAGTCACTGGATGAAAAAGAAGCCCAGAGAGACTGGAAGGGGAACTACCCTTTAACAGAGAAAAGAACAAAGCCAAACTCTTGGCTCAGAGCATCCACTGAGCTTATTGACTTTCCACACCCAGTGCTCGCTCTCATGGCTGGCCACAGATGTCCTGTGATCTTTAGTTTGATGCAGCCTTCATCGAGAACCTCATGACTGTCCTCCTTCCAAAGGGGACAATTCTGAGGGCCTTGTGTATGAAATTTGTATTTGCTGTAGGTGAAACAAAGTACTTCACTCCTGAGTAGCCGTTTCTACTGGCTGCAGCATTCGGGTTTTATTTTTATCCATAGCTGCACTAACCATAGATGTTGCTGTGCTGCTGGCAGGCACCGTCCTCCTGACTGTAGAGACCACCTCATGATCCTGGGATGAACAGACATTTGGTGTAATAAAAACCTGGTAAAGCCAGATAGCAATCATGTAAATAAGTGAAAATAACAAATAAACATGAGAATTAATCACACTTTAACCAGCCTGGTAGCTAAACTACTGCTTTTCTGGGACATGAACATTTATTTGCCTTTCCCTTTCACTGCCTACTGTTCTGTTGCTCCCAGTTACTGGGGCTGGAGTGGGACACAGACTGATCCCAGCCCCTGGCTGTGCCTGGTGGGGCGAGTGTGTCTGTGCAGGGAGCAGTGTTGCAGTGCCCAGCACTCAAACCCATGACTACTGGCAAGCTGTGCCCAGCTGTGGCCCTGCTGTGTTTCTTCTCCTTGTGCTTTTGGTCAATTATGAAACAGCAGCTGAGCAGGAGCCAGCGTGTGGCCAGGAAGGCCAGTGGCATCCTGTCTGGCCTGTATGAGGAATAGTGTGGCCAGAAGGCTCAGGGCAGTGATTGTGCCCTGCACTCGGCACTGATGAGGCCACACCTTGAGTGCTGTGTTCACTTCTGGGCCCCTGAGTTCAAGAAGGAATTCAAGTGCTGGGATGTACCCAGAGAAGGGTCTGGAGCACGAGTCCCATGAGGCACAGCTGAGGGGGCTGGGAGTGTTTAGCCTGGAAGGTTGGGCCCCAGGGTGACCTTATCCCGCTCCACAAGTCCCTGCCGGGGGGATGCAGCCTGGTGGGGGTCGGGCTTTTCTCCCAGGCCGTGACAGGACGAGAGAACATACCGAACTCAAACTCAAACTGTGCTAGGGGAGTTCAGGATGGACATCAGGAGGAATTCACAGAAAGCGTGATTAGACACTGGAATGAATTGCCCGGGAGGTGGTGGTGTCACTGTCGCTGGACGTATTTAAGGAAAGACTGGCTGTGGCGCTCCGTGCCACGGTGTGGCTGACACGGTGGTGTTGCGCCGTGGGTTGGGCTCGGTGATCCCGGAGTCGTTTCCAGCCCCATTGATCCCGGGATCCCGTGGATTTCAGCCGGCCGGGGGTGGGGGGTGCTGCGCATGCGCGCCGGGCTGCCGCTGCGGCGCCTCTCCGTGCGCCGCGCGCCCCCTGCTGGTGCGGCGTGAGGGGCCGGGGCCGCCATGGTGGCGCGGGTGCTGTGGGCGCTGCTGGCGGCGCTGCGGGCGGGCTGGTGCCTCCTGCCGCAGAGCGGGTACCTGCACCCCGACGAGTTCTTCCAGGCACCTGAGGTCATGGCAGGTAAGGCGTGCGCCCGGGACAGGGGAGCCCTGCGCGGTTTTGAGGGGATGCGAAGTGGCGCGGCCACGGGCACCATGTCCCGCATCGCCGGCCAGGCGGGTGTTCCCGAGGGATCCCGCTCTGTCACACAGCGAGTCCCGCAAGCCGGGCAGGAGAGGATCCGCAGAGCTGGCCGGGTGGGTGGGTTCCTGCTCTGTGCTGTCCACAGCGAGTGGCGCCTCGAACCACGTTACTCTGACAGGCTTCTCGATACTTTGCAAAAACGAATGGTATGCTTCTAAAAATGTCAAGGGTGACACCAGTTTCAAAAATGTAGGAACTGCTCTGTAATGTGATACCTCTTATACTAAGTAGTATCCCTAATGTTGAACGACTGAATAAAATATATTATCTGTGTATGTATTTTTCTCTTCCTTTGTAGGGGATATTTTAAACCTACAGGTCTATTATCCATGGGAGTTCCTTTCCAGCTCTCCTTGCAGAACAGTTGTTTTCCCATTAATGACATCAGGAGTTATGTACTGGGTGATCAAGTCTTTGCAGCAGTTGGACATATGTTCAAGTTGCATCAACAGCTACACTCTCCTTGTATCTCCTCGCCTGCTCTTTACAATCTTTTCTTTCATACTTGACTATAGTGTTTATCAATTGGCCCCTTTCTGGGGAGCAGATCCGTGGAAAGCACTGGTACTTCTTGCTGGATCATATGTTACGCTGGTGTTTTATACGAGGACATTTACCAACACACTCGAAGGACTTCTCTTTGCTCTTCTCATGGTACTGGTTTCTTCAAGCAAGTCCAGTGGCAGCTCAGCAGAGCCTACAAGCAGCTCTCTCATAGGTGTCATAACAACTGCTGGGTTCTTCAACAGGCCAACCTTTCTGGCATTTGCTCTAATGCCCCTGCTTTACTGGGCCGGTTTAATTGTTGACTCTCAAAAGAGCATTAAAACTCTCATAAACCACTTTTTGAAGTTAATCCTATGTGCATGTTTTACCGCTTCTGTTTTCATAACTGCTGACACCTTCTATTTTACCTCCGTGAGCTTAGACAACCTCTACAGCACTAACCAGAGCAGCCTAATTGATATAATAGTTCAATTACATGACAAAATGGTAGTAACCCCCTTCAATTTTCTCAGCTATAATCTTAATCCTCATAATCTTGCACTACATGGAACTCACCCACGAGTTACACATTTTACAGTCAATGGAGTAATGCTATTTGGGATCTTACATATTCTGGCCATCAGTGCTGGCTTTAAAATGCTAAAGAAGTATGTCCATCAGTTAATGCTGGTCAGATGGTGTTACCGTGGGCCGCCTAGGCTGTTGGTGCATTCCGAAGGCAGTCCAACATTGCTGCTGTTTTATTTTGTTCCTTTGGCATTTCTCTCCCTGTTCAGTCACCAGGAGCCTCGGTTTCTCATCCCTCTCATCCTGCCATTGGTCCTGTTCAGTGCGTCACCAAACAGAGCTGTGAAATGGAAACTCCTCATTGTTCTGTTCAACCTTCTAGGGGCAATTCTGTTTGGGTGCTTACACCAGGGAGGGCTCATTCCCTGTTTGTTTCACTTGGAGCAGCTCATCCATTCTCCAGCATCCTCAAGCCATCCACAGCACTATACTCTGCTCTTTGCACACACCTACATGCCTCCAAGGTCTCTGCTCAATATCAAGAAGACAGACATGCATGTGGAAGTCATTGACATGGCTGGGGCTGGAGAAGAAACCCTCTGCCAGACAGTAGAGCAGCGAGCAAGCAATTTTACCTGCAGCGACTGTCACATCTTTATTATAATCCCTGGTACAATCAGAGCCACAGTTACAAAATGTGGTGTTTCATTCAAGAATGAGACCTTGATATTTCCTCACTTATCAATGGAAGACCCACCACAAATACCTGTCCTATCCAGTGGAAATTGGAGGAGTCAGTTAGGACTTTACATCCTTGAGCTAAGCAGAGATCATCAGAGCCTTTAGATTTTAGAAGAAAGGTTTAGTCTTACTTTATTTGGGTGCTGTCTGATGGTGGTGTGAGACCTTCCTCTTTCATATACCCTCCCTTTCAGCACCAACAGTGGCAGTGGGAGCTCTCCCACGTCTCTTTATTCCCATTCCTCATGCTTTTAGGGGAGCCAGTTCTGGATAGAACCTACTTAAAATTTGACTTAGTTCTGTGGTGTTTCATATGAACTTCTGTAATTGTCCTGATGAGAGAGGATGAAATCAGAGTTGTGATTGAAGCTTAGCTGTTTCCATGTGAGATTTATTTTTGAAAGCTCTTCTAATCTCTGACAGGGTTTGGGGACTGTGGGGTGTTTACTGATAATAGGCATTAATTCAGCTGCTGGAGAGAGGTTACATGGTTAGACAAAAGCTGGTCTGACTCAGTAATCTTTTATGTTCTTAAAAATTCATTAGACCAGCCTGCAGTCACAGTACTGTACCACTGCCTGTGGTGGGTCCCAGCACTGATCTGGCAGAATCTGATTTAGAACATGGAGGATGCTTCAGCCTAAGTACTTGTGCTAAATCCTAAAATCCAAGCTTTGCCTGTTTAGCCTTCCTTGCCACAGTTCCATCCTCGTGAATCTTCTACCCACGTACCGCCCCGGGCAGCTCGGGAGGGCAGCACTGTGATGGCATTAAGCGTGCGCGGTGTTCCGCAGCTACAGCTCGGGCACTCCTTCCCTTGCGCGCTCCTGCCGCTCGTCTCAGCTGTCGCTGCTCTGTCACGACTGTCACCCCGACAGAGCGCACGGCAGGTCCTGCGGGAGCTGGATCGAGGAGCTGCGCAGACAGAAAGCGGGTAATTGGGAGGGATTTGATCCTTTGTGCCATTGGACCAGAAGCATCTCTGAACGGGCTCAGCACAGGGTCAGAGATCCCCCGGTTGTGCTGCCGTGGAGGGAAGGCAGCCTCGAGGGAGGAGCCGCATCCCCTGCGCCCCCTTCCCGTGCACTAACTGCTCCCCATTAAATCAGCCCAGTGGCAATGACAGCTCCTATCCTGGCTTTCCACTGGAGAGCAGTCTCTTTTTAAACCGGACGCCAACAACTGGGCTTCAGCTGACAATGATGTATATGCTCAATAGCACAGCATGACCTACCATCTTTGGTTTTGCCTATGTGAACTTCTGGATCCAAAACATCCTGACTTGGCACATGCATTGTAGATAAGGCCTCTTTCTCTGAAACAAATCTGAGACTTGAATTATTTCTGTTCACAAAGGTGGTAATGCTTTTGGCAGTTCTTCGCCCACACAACCTTACATAAGGTCTTAAGAGCCAGGTTTTCAAGAGACAATAATACAGGTTGGTGCCAGGCTCTAAGGAGAATCTAGGAAAAATGAATGTGTGAATGACTTGCCTGTATTTTCCAAGCTATAGGTGTGACCTAGATGTTTAGGGAATATAGCTCTTGTTCTCTTGTAAACCATTTTGTCTTGTGGAACACACACTGTATGTTCACCCCACATCCTTCATTCCTCACTGCTGGCCTGCCTGTAAATTAAAGGCACGTGTTTCGGGGGAGGTAGGGGGAGAGAAGGTGCCCGTCTGTTTTTACTGGTGACTCACAAAGTAGTGTTAACTAGTTTTGAAAGCATTGTGACAGCATATGTATTTTCCAAGTTATTTCTTTTTGCTCTCTTACACTGGGAGGACACAACGGTGTGCCACAGCTGCTATGCCATGTCCTGCTTCCCATTTTCAGCTCTCTTAAACAACTTAAATCTTGAACATTATTTTCAAAAAACTTACGAATTCTGGCAGTCTGAGTGGGGTACATCCTGAAACTCTTGGAGGATGTAATGGAGCACCATTCCCACGGGATGATGACTCCTCTACCACTGCACAAGTAACCTGCAGAGAACCAGCAAGAGACTGGACTGCAGCTACAGTTTGTACCTGGACTACAAATACAAACTCAGATTAACAATATACTGCTTTTGTCGTGCCAGCCAGACCTTTGAATTTACACTGTAGATGCAGTTTCTCCATCCACGCACACCTGTCTGTTGCTGGAGATTAATTTTACCAGCAATGCAGGAAACTGTACCTCAGACAAAGTACAAGGTTCTTCTCACCTGGGACCATACAAGGAATGGAAATGAGCCTCCCCAGTTGCAGATTTCAGCTTTGTTGGTTTTTTTGTTTTGTTTTTTTTTTTTAACAATTTACAATTGTTCAGTTGTAACTGAACCTTTACTCAGCCGGATCAAACAGTGAAACATGCTCTGAAGGAAGGCTAACTGCTGTAGTGTCACAGATGTAACCAGATACAGGATCTTAAGGAAACCTGCCCAATATATTACACATGATGGATGCATCCTTTCCCATTATATGTCTGTATTTCCATTTATATGTAGGGTGGCTCTATTGGTCATTTTTTTCCCTGTAAACCTATCTTGCTACAATAGATTTGAGGTGTGCTTTTCGGATAGCTACTGAATCCCTTTTACCTTCTTGTAAGCTGTCCGTTATCTTGTCCATCATCAATATTTAAAACCCTTTTTGTAACAAAACTGTATCAAATATAGATTATTACTGCTGTATACACAGACATTACATTGTTACAGGTAGTCCCGTGAGAATTGTGGTTTTATTTCAAGTTTCTTATCATGCGCTTAAAGTGACAACCGTCACAGCATTGTGGGTGATTATAAAGTGAGTCTGCTTGTTCCTGAGAACCGTGGAACGTGTATACTGTCTTTGAAATGGAAATCCACGAAACAGATGAGAAGCAGCTTCCCGCGTTCATGCCTTCCCGAGGACTCGATCCAGGCCATGCGATGTGGAACGCACCGTCCAGTCCGCAGGTCGCCATCCACAGCCCGGGCACCGTCGGGGTCCGGGGAGGTTGCCGGGGCCCCGCTGTCACCAGCGCCCGGGGCCCTTCACCCGCCGGTTCCAACGCGCTCGGCGCAGGGAAGTAGCGGCGGTTCCCGTCTCCTCCCCGGCGCTGTCCGCAGCTTCCTCCCGCTCGAAGCGGAGATCACGGCGCTGATCCGGGGCGGTTGCCGCGGCCCGGTCCGCGCGGCCACGGCCACCCCCGCGCGCGGGCGCCGTCCTTCAGCTCGGCGAGGAAGGCGTCGCGCAGGCGAAGCAGGCGCGGGGCCAGGTCGCGCTGGCCGCGGGTGAGGGCGGCGGCGGTGACTCGGGCAGCGGCGCGGATCGGCCGCGACTCCGAGAGCCGCTGCACGAGCTGCGGGCTGGAGAGCAGCAGCAGTAGCGCCCGGAGGAGCGCCATGGCCGCTGCTCTCGCGAGACCAGGCGGCCGAGCGCCCCGACAGGCGGGGCGCGCCGCGGCTCTCGCGAGAGGTGCCGCACGCCCCGCCGACCTCGCGAGAGCCGCGCACCGGCTCGCCATTGGCTGAGCACCCGGCGGCCGCGGGGTGCGTGAGCGGGGAGCGGGAAGGCGCCGAGGGGCGACCGGGCGGGGTGGTGTCGGTCCGTCCTGTGCCGGGCAGCGCCGGGCCGGGCCTTGCTGGGTTGGGCTGGCCCGGCCTCGGTCGGGCCAGGCAGCGCCGCCATGAGCATCGGCGGGACGCTGAGCATCCTACGCAGCGACTCCTACGCCGAACTCAGCCAGTACCGGGACCAGCATTTCCGGGTGAGCCGCGGGCGGGGCGGGCGCCGCGCGGTCCGGCCGGGCCGGGCCGTGAGGTAACGCTGTGTCCTTGCGGCCCAGGGGACACGGTACGACCAGGAGCGGCTACTGAGGAAGAGCTGCACACTGTACGTGGGGAACCTCTCCTTCTACACCACGGAGGAGCAGATCCACGAGCTCTTCGGCAAAAGCGGCGACATCAAGAAGGTCATCATGGGGCTGGACAAAGTGAAGAAAACCGCCTGCGGCTTCTGCTTCGTGGAGTATCCTTGTGCGAGGCGGCAGGAGCAGGATGTGGGTGAACTGCTCTGCAGTGCAGGCTCTGAGTCACCGGGGAGTTCTCCGAGGGTAAAATTAATCGTTTGCTAAAGCGTCTGTGGGAGACCCTGGCGAGGGAGAGCAATGCTGGGCTCACGGTTGGCCTTGATGATCTTACAGGTCTTTTCCAACCATGATTCTGTGATTCGAGCATACACTGCATGTCGAGCAGGGTTAGCAGCTTGCCTTCGCTTTGATACTTTAACCTAGACATCTGTTTAGGTAGTTGACCTCTGCAGTAAATTCATATTCTCATTGCCGAGGTAAAAAGGTCTTTCTTTTCGTACCAACACATGTGTAAAGTTTCTGTTGGCATCTTTCATCCGTGTGCTGTGACTTCATTATCTTGCATGTTTCTGAGGATCATTCTGTTACTGGTTCCAGTGAACTCTCCAGAATGGTGGAAGTTTGCAGCATGAAGGGAGCGTGCCTGGGGCTTCCCACTCTTTAGCAACAGAGCTTTGTTCTGTTAAGTGTCGGCATGATTGACAAACTTAATCCAACATACGTATTTTAGTGCTTGAATTGCTGCATGTTCCTCCCTTTCACTGGCAGTTTTCTTAGCTGGTGTAGCTTCATAAAAGTGGTTCAAGCAAAGACTTGGTTTTGTAGCCCATTTGATATCGTTCTTTTTTCCATGTAGTGAAAATAGAAGTCTATTTTTTCGTTAACCTATTCCTAAGGTATTATGCCAGAGGAGATGCTGAAAATGCAATGCGATACATCAACGGGACCAGACTTGATGACAGGATCATAAGGACAGACTGGGATGCAGGATTTAAGGAGGGTAGGCAGTATGGCCGTGGAAGATCAGGGGGGCAGGTAGGTTGTTGTACAGCCTGGGGTTTTAATGGAATGGTGACTTTGTCAAACTTCTTGGTTTTGAATGAACACAGAGCAATTTCAGAAATAGCAGCTTAAGAGTCATTGTTTAAGATAACACTGGAAGACATCTGATCAATGGCAGTATAATCCACTAGGAATAAATATCTCTGTCATAAATTTCACTAAAAGTACTTGTGGAAACAACTTTTGGCTGCCTGGGGAGGTAATGCTTTTAAGTAAGCTCAGAAAATATAAGGGGCTGTCAGGAACACACAGGACAGCAGTTGGCTTACCCCAAGTGGAGCAGGTGGCTGTGGCTCATACTGCCAAAGCCCAAGGGTGGCCATCCTTGTTCGAGTTGTGTTGATTAGGGAGTCCCCAGACACGATGAAAGAGGAAGTTGATTTATGCTATTCTGGGCTTCTGCACTTCACCTTCTGTTTGGTCAGCCAGCTCCATGTAGCCACGTATGTGTTGTGATGTCAGTATGACTGTATTCTAATGGTGTAACAATTTTTAAGAAATTGTTTTTCCTTGTCTTTTCTGGACTTCCCTTTCTCCCTCCCTCGTTAGGTCCGAGATGAATATCGGCAAGACTATGATGCTGGACGAGGTGGCTATGGCAAAACTGTTCAGTGCCAGTGACTCCTCAGCTTCACAAGAGAACCAAATCTGCATTGTAAATGTCCCCAGGCACAAAATAGGTCTGTTGCACACAATTCACAGAAACTCCTATCCACGTTGCTCTGAACACATCCAATGTTCAATACCTCTTCTGTTTTAATACCAGCATCCAAAGCATTGCAGAGGGCCTGGGAGCAAGGCTTTAAGCATTAGAATGCTGAGGCTTTGGTCTTGAAATGCTGCTATAACTTACTGAAAGGAGTAAAGATGTAACATTATGGTGCTTTTTTTCCTCTGGCAAAACTTGATTATTCTACTCGGTTTTGTTTACATTGGTATCACAGGGTGGAGAGCAGTGTTAAAGGACAATTGGTGGATGTTTCACAGATGAAAGCAAAAGGCAAACAGACTGAAAAGGAAGTGGAATTTCTAGGGAAATTTTTCAGTTTCTAGAGAAGACTTTTAAATTGCAGATTTTCTGGGGTTACTGGATTAGCATCCTTTTTTGGTGGTGCTGTTCCTAGAACATTTACATGAAAGACCATAATAAAACAAACCAGGTTGAGTTCAGGAATCATGAAGGGAGAAGCAGCTGAGCAGAGAGCAGGAAACAGACCTCTGCTGTCTTCTACAAAGTATAATTGTGGTTGCATGACAGAGAAGACAAAATACAAGAATTACAGCACAATTATTTCACAGTTTGAGTATTAGTATTTTCCCCACCTGGTAGGTCTCTACCGCCTTAATATTTGAGAGCAGTATCTTCCCTGTGCCTGCAAGGGTTGCATGAAGCCAAGTTACCCCCAAAATGGGATGTTTGAGGAAGTGGGTTTATAATGAGAAAGTTTCTTCCCAATACAGGTTTTTCTATTTGAGAAGCTTGATTTCAGACAACTTAAAAATAGAAACAAAAGAGTTTTGGGAGGAGCCTTGCTTTCTACTGAGCATGCGATAAGAATGGTAAAAGGATTTCAGGATTGTGTAGCTTGTTGTGTTTTGTTTTTTCTGTTTCCCTGCTGGATCCTATTCATACTGCTTGTTGAAGTTTTGGAATTTTGATGTACTGCAGACATAGGTTTAAAAACATGATCCCAAGATCAATGAAATTGACCTGCTGAAACAAAATAGTTTACAAAGAACTGTTACAGAGCTTTGGAATTTCTTCATGGACTTCTGAGTTCCATGTAAATGGCAATTCCTAAAGTTTTGTGCAAATATCTCATTGTCCATGACTCCTTATAAACTTTCAAAGGTGTACAAAAGTTGATCTTTACTCACTGAAGGTATTGTAGGAAATTTTAATGTGTTTCTTGCATACAATTAATCACAGCTGTTACTGTAAATTGGAAGAGAAATGAGATTGAACAACTCCTTACTTAGGAAGTGTGAGTTTGAGGTTTCTTGGCGTGTAGAATAAAACTAGACTTTTGGGATCACTAGGCGCTGGTCTGCAAATAAGCTTTGAATAAAGTTGCCTTTTCCAATATAGTACATTTGATGATGAGTTTACAGGCTGTAATCTGCTTTAGAACACTGCTGAAGTTTATTTTTCATTGTATCGATTTTGTATAAAAAAATATTACCAAAAACTCTAAAGTCACTTTTAAATAAAGCTGCAACATGAAAATGGTTTGTTACTTTTTTTAAACAGAATTAGGGAATGAAAGGGGCTGTATTCAGGCTCTTGGTCATCCTTTGTTTTAGTCTCTTTTAAGGTGGAAAGAATGAATATTCTTTCTCTTTGACTGGATTTTTTTCCTGTTCTGTTCTTACGTGGATTCTGAAAGATGTTTGGTTAATGCTCTTCATTCTGGTTTGAATTTCTTTGGATTACAATTAGAAATTGTTTATTGATGGTGAAGTAAATGTGAAAGTCTTTGGTGTGCAAGAAGTAATTTTCAAGATGATCTTCCTTATAAAAATGAGGTTTAAAATTGTTTTTTATTGTAAGTACTGCCAATATTTCTCAAAAAGTCATTCTCAAATGAGATGGAGGTGGTAATAAGATTGTCACAACAATCAGTGTTCTTTGCTGCTTATGTACAGCGGGTCTGGAAAGAGTATGTTTTAAAGTGAGATTTTCTGTTTTGAGAGATACCAATCACAATGGAATTTAAAACCACATATGTCATGTGAACTCTTGGAATCTCAAAAGCTCATATAGAGGAAGTTGAACATGGCTTGATTGTTGCCTTCCCTAATTGAAATCAGACCTGGGTATACTGAACCTAGTGCTTAATGAAAGGAACTGAATCAAGTCTTTGAAAGTTCCATGGGGACTTTTTCAAAGTAACAAAACTGTACACCAGAACAACTCATATTTGTCCTTCAAATGTGAAAAAAAGTAACAATCTACATTTCACTCAGGTCATGCACACTGAGATTACTGCACCTACTTGTGTGTCTTCCTTACCCTCACCTGTTACTGTGTTAGGAAACACATTAGAGTTAGCAAAGACAGCCCTATCAGCACCAGGACTGAGGACACCACGCACCTCATCCATCACAGGCTTGTCACACACGTTATCAGCACCCTATGAATCAGACAAAAAATTCTGAGATTAAAAAAAAGGGCACTTTCCCACAGGGATACTCAGAAACAACAGAAATTTAAGTCTGCAAAGTCCCTGAAGGACTACTGTGACTCCAGAGAAACAAAGCAGGACAAATATGAGTCGTTCTGGTGTACAGTTATGTTACTTTGAGGGTGTTACAGCAAATGCTTTTGAAAACCCTTTCGTGACTGTTAAGTAAGAGTTGCAGTCCTGCTTGAATATTCCTCCCAGAAGCTTTCTCTTTGTCCTCCAGTGCTCACCTCTGACTACATAAAACCTGTTTGTGTTTTATTCTATTATCCTCCAACCAAGTCTCGGCAAAGCCAGTTGTTTCTGCCCTGACAGGAAAAACTGCCACAGTTCCAGAAGCTGTATGAGGGGCTGAGTCAGGATTTCAGGTACCAAGTTGCATAGAGAGAAAGTGAAATACCTTCCATGGAAAAACAGTGTGAATTAAGCTTTACTGAGTTAATGACTGAGAAAACATCCTTCTTGTGTGCCTTGATGAGGATGTTTGTGAAAATAAGACTATACGTTAAATAATTTTGTTGGGTTTAATGTATTTAATTAGAGCTATCTCTGATTTGCTTTTCAAGGTGGGCTGTCTTTTTATTCTTCTGGGACTGATGTGTTTGCAGTAAAATAGTATTGAAACACAATTTCTGTTTTTTTCAGGTATAATTAAAAGACATCTTTTCTCAAAACATAATTTGAAAACAAATGGGAAATAAGATTTGCTATTTTGCTGTTTATCCAGTTGCATGCAACATAAATATCAGAATAAATGAGCCTAATTGAGTCAGCTTGTTCTTCTGTTTCTGGACAATGAAGCTTTCCCTTCTCTACCAATCTCTTCTTGGAAGCAACAAAGTGCAAAGAAAATTCTAATTTCCTAGTTAGAATAGGTGAGAATATGTTAAGTGTTAATAATTCATACTTGTATTATTTTAGTTTTACATCTGTAGCTCACATGCACTTCAAATTGCATTAGATTGTTTTAGTTTTCTGACTTTATTACTTTAGAATAATACTCCTATTATTTTATGCTTTGTGTCTTTGTTTTTATGGGGAGTTTTCCTGTTTTGAAAATCGTTGCTACTCTGTTCAAATTGATGGATTGTAAGTTAGTGCTTTTTGTTTTGTGTTTGATTTTCTGCAATATCATTGTTTCACATCTTAAATTACCTTTTGAAGACAAAAGCCCTGTCAGGTGGCCCTGCTGCCACAAGATGTCGTGAGAAGCTGTGTCTGGCTGCAGGATAAGTGGGGGTTGCCAGGATTCTCAGTCAGCTGAGGAGCTCTTGTGGAAGGAATGATGTGTTGTGAAAGCTGTGTTCTGAAAGCGTCTCATTTCACGGTGCAGCTAAGGCAGCATGTGGGTTTCTTAAGAAACTAGCATCTTAGAATGCTGCTTGAAACAAAAGTGTCTGCTGACTGATTAAACAGCCTTCTACATGCCCTGAGGCAGTGGAGTTAGGAGTGCCTTAAGGTTGCTGATTTGCGGGATGCCTCATAACACCTAGCGCTGTAGAACTGAAAGACTGTCCAGGCTGGCAAAGGACTGGCTTGTGGTTTGGGTTTTATGGGGTTTTTCCCTGTCTGAATTTACTCCAGTAAGAGGAGGAATATGTTTCCATGAACTGGAAAGAACTTCTTCCCATTAAATCTGCACTTTTGGTTCTGCTTTAAATTCCCAGCTGAACTTGCTCTTTGGAATCTACATATTAATGTGAAAGCCTTCAAGCAGCAATCTTACGAAGTTCCATCCTGCACAGATGCCAAGAGCAGGTGTGTGCTGGTGTCTGAGCTTGCCAGGGGGAGATTCAGCAGAGATTTTTTTAAGTTACTCAGATCTCTCACAGTCACTCTGCAAGTCATGGTGGATATTTTGATGAATTGTTTTATAGGGTGCAGTCCTGTCAGGAACTTAGTTTTATCTCCCATGGAGTTCAGTGAGATCTGTGTACACAGTGCTAAAGTACTGAATGTGTTTTAATGAACTTTGTCTATTTATTTCTCTGTAAACTAAACTTATAACATGGTGGCATGCCAGGAGAATTCTTGAAAGGCCTTTGGGAGCAGCACTGACTCCTGGGTTGTATCTCAAAGTGAGTTAGGGAAACTGAGTAAAACAATGTCACAAAAAATGAGAGCATTTTGAAAGGAGTTCCAAAAGTTCCTCAGGATAATTGTCCATAATCACGTGCAGGACAGAATTTTTCTCAGAATCCAAGGCCATGATGGCCAGCAAATATTACTTGGTTTACAGAGTTTGACATGAAAGACGTTGCTTCAGAAGAGTGCGGAAACCTGGAAGGATATGAAAAGCGAGGGAAGATTCCAGCTAATTTGTCAGTAATTCAGGTTCTAGACACAAAATGGTCATCAAGGAAAAATTAAACATTAAAAGATGCCCAGAAGCCTGAATAAATATGTGGTGTCCATCAACAGTCCTTGGATACAGTGTTGGTTCTGCGTTTAATCATAAATTTTCCCATAAAGACGTTTAATTGAACTTAAACAGGTGTGAGAATGATTCATTCCCTGTTAGAAAACAAATCACTTTGATGTCTGTGAAGGAGTAGTGCTGTTCCTTGTGCTCTGTGAATTGTCCTCCTGGCTGGGCCAAGTGCTGGGCAGGCTGGAGCTCTCCTATGCAGTAGCAGAACACTCCTTTGTGACAGTATGGAACTGAGAATGAAAGAATGGGCCAGGGCTCCAACTTCAGACAACTCTGAAGGTAATTAACGATTCCCAGACACAGAGTTGTCCTGAGAGAGGAGAAAACATATGCAAAGCTGAATGCTGTGAGTACCAAAGCTTTCAGGTGCTCAGGGCTGTGATGGGCCCCGACAGTGGAGTTGGCTGGGCAGCACTGTGAGAGGTGGTTTGCACTGGAGGTTTGCAGATATGTCCACAGCAAATTTAGTCTGGATTGAACATAATGTGAGAGTACTAAAATCTGTATTTCAGGTTTTCAATATTTTACATTTTAATAGATTTTAAGTTAATATGTTAGTGCACATAAAATGCAGAATTGCCTCTCAAGAATTGTTTTTGTCATTATTAGCCAGGAGTTTATACTGGGCTATGCAATTTAACAAGGAAGTTTTCCTCTCTTAGCTGCATATTATTACAATCCTAGGAAATGAGCTGCTTTGTGATTTTCAAATACATGATACCTGAACAAAGTTAAGTGTAAGTATAGTGTAATAGGGCTTTTTTAAAAGCAAATTTTAATTTATTTTTAAAATTCTAAGGGTGTAATTGATTTTCTCGTTTAGAAAGCATATAATAAAAATGCATTTTGTGTTAATGTTTTAAAATCATTATTTTTAAACATTTTTTATTGCTGAATATGTTATTGCCAGAACTTCTATCAGTGACAGTATAACTTACAGTAGAGATGTGAGAGACTGAAACTGCAAAGGAACAGTAGTGACAAAAGCTAGAAGTAAAGCATCAATTTCTATTCATCCTTCCTTTTAAATGGAGGAAAGGTGTTCTGCATTTGTAAGGATTACATTGTTGCTTTTCAGACATGATTCAAAGATAGTATTGAAAAAGGAAAGGTATAAAACGTTATGTCATTAGGAATTCTGGTTCCATTCAAAAAGGAAATATTCTATTTATGATCCTTAAAGAAAGCCCTCAGGTCATGAACAGTATTTCCATTTGTTGAGAAAAATGTCAGAATAGTTTCCCAAAAGTCTGTACAAAATGAATGTTCCTTTTGAACCCTTTATTCATTCAATTTCTGGGCACATTTAAAAAATCATGAAAGAATTAATAAAAGCTGTCTGTAAAATTACATAAAACCCCCTCTGTGAAATTCCAATGTTCTTTAGAGTATTCACAACTTAGTTTTTGAGTGTAATAACTATTGCTTTCAGTGGGCCTGAACTTGTTAGTTGAATGTACCACAAGGAGGACCCACTTTTCCTTTGATTTTCTTTAGGGTGTCTGAAGAATTAATTCAGACACCTTCATGGCATTACTGTGTATAGGCCAGGGAAGAGAATGGGGGACAGAGTTTTTGCTGTCATATATGGGGATCAGTTTTTAAGAGAAAAGGATCTCAGTTTCTCAAATCACTAGATTTGAGTAACATTAGAATATTTTTGCTAAGTGTGCTTAAGTGTGCTGAGCACTTGGACTACTGAAACTTCACATATGTGAGGCTATTTTCATTATAAAGAAAACACATCCTATGAACAGGGACCTAAACCTAGAAGTGAGAAGCTTTTTGCATCTACTGCTGCCTTTGCAGTTCCATAATCTGAGTATGTTGCATCTTTGCAATGGGGAAAAAGGAACCATGTTGATGAGTGCTGGTGCAACATACATGTCAGCAATGACATAATTGCTGCACTGCATAACAACACATTTGTCTTTTGAGTGCTGTTTGCCATTTATAAAATTCAATAGCATCTCTTGGTTTTTGTTGAAGGCTGATTTAAGTTCTGGGCTAACTGGTAGGAACAGAGATGCTCTGAGCTGTATCACTTCTGGGCATGAACTGGTGGGTCACTGATATTGAGCTGTACTCAGTGGCTTCACTCTCTCTTGTCAGCAGCTGCAACACAGGGATCTGTGGGAATGACAGCTGTTATTACTGAACTGTTATATATTTATTTCCTATTATGCTCTAACATATCAATGTAATAAAAAGAAACCTGAATATTTGATTTTTCCCCATGAAGCCAGGAAATTGCAAGTTTGATTTTTTTTTTAAAGCCACATGATTCATACTTTCCTTGAAGAATTCCAGTTAAGCATCTTAGGTCTTCTGCTAAATGCTGAAAGAAAAGATTTTAATGCTTGCCAACTGTTGAATTCCCTATTTCCTTATTTCTTGGCTAAGCTGATATTCACTTACTGATAGCAAATTTTCTGTTTTCTGTGGTTGCAAAGTTTACCACAAGTAGGCTGGCATCCTTCCTGTAAAGGACAGGGACCTAGTCCCATTCTCAAAAGCATTTGGCTATTTCCTCTGGTCCTGTAGTAAATGCTGTATGCAGCTGTAATGCAGCTGTTCTGAGTGCAACAGGGCACACAGAGACAACCTGCTTCAATGCACAGCTCACATCTGTGCTTGGAAGAATTCAAAGTGACAGGAAGCATGCTGAGGCCATATGTCAGCAAAGCAGAGTTCAGAGCAGGCTACACTGTAAGCACAGGTTTGATTTCTAGCAAAGTTTTTGAGGCAGTTGTGTCTGGATCATTAAGAGCCTTCTCTGAATTACCATTATGTATCAGCAGTTGCTTGACAACTTTGAGCCAACTTGGAAATACCTTCCCCAGAAGCTAGTTTAACTCTCACACAACTGTTGGGACTTAACTGCATTTCATTCATTTTTGTGTGTGAATTACCTTTTTATGTGTTGAAGAATCAAGAATTTGTAAGTGTTGCCTTTGTTAAGGGCCTTTGCAGCTATGATCTGTGCTGAAGGGACATGTCCTCTGCGAGTGGTCTGGTATCCAGGATCACTCCTGGGAGACCTGGCAGAGGGACAGTACATTGTCTTTAATGCACTTCATCAGGTCTTAATCCCTTTTGAGTTTAGGAACACTGAAATGAATTGGGTGTTTGAATGCATTTGACTAAACAATAGCTTAATATGAGAAAGATGGCAACTTTTTCATGTGATTCTTAATCAAGAAAACAGAATGTCCTCTTTCTATTTATCTGATTAAAGGAGCAGTATAAATCAAACAGGAAAAGCTGAGATTGTTCATCTCAGTCCTTGGTTGACCTGTAACAGGCAGACATTACCAGGATAGCACAAAGCAAGTTGCCCAGGGCCTTGTCCAGCCAAGTCTTCAATAATGTCTCCAAGGAGGGAGCCTCTACAACATTTCTGGGCAACCTCTTCTGGTTTTGGGCATCTGTGATTAAAAGGTGTTGTGTTCACATGGAGTTTCATGTGCTTTAATTTGAGAATAGGTTATCAGTCAGTTTTGTGTGTGAAATTTCCATGTTTTTTGAAAGTGATGCTACAGTTTGAAGCAATGTGACTTCTTGATGAACTTTTGCTTCCTCTGCATGTTCTCTTTCAGTGTCCCTGCATTAGCAGCTTACCTGCTAGCACAATGTCCTTTCCTGCTTAAAATTCTCCCATATATTCTTTGGTTTATGTTCCAAGCTGCATGGATGATAATACCACATTTGATTGCTCTTCTCTGCATCTGTGTAATTTGATCAGCTGCACTAGTGAGTGCCTTCTGGGGAGAATTTAATTGATAAAGCCAGATTTAGCTGCTGAAAATGAGGAAAGCATAAGGTGACCTAATGGGAAACTAAGGCCAAAATATGAACTGGGGAGAAGGCATAGAAAAGCTGCAGATCACTGCCTTGCTGTGACTTGATTTGTGAATGTCAGAGCCACCAATGTGTACCATATTCTGCCTCAGAGTCACACATTTAAGTTAACTGGGGTAACTCTAATGTTGTTGAAACTGCTGGGTGCTGTGGCCTGGCCCTCAACTACGTTTGTAGCTGTGCATTTGCTTGCTGGCAGTCTTACACATAGCCTGCCTGGTACTGGATCATAGAATCATAGAATGGAATCATAGAATCATTAAAGTTGAAAAAGACCTCCAAGTTCATCAAGCTGATGGAACTTGTCAACTGCACCATAGTACTAAGTGCTGAGTGTCAAGAATTCGCATTGCAGTTGGTGTAAAACTTGTGACATCTCCCCAGATAACATAGTTACAGTCAGGATAGCCCCTGGACAGTTGTTAATACTTAGTTAAAATTAGCAAAATATTTTATATTCCAAGAAATTTATTTTCCTGCCCTTTGTGACATGTTTGGCTCTGGCCAGTATGTTCTGTTCACATCCTGTGCTATTTTTAGCAATGTTGATTATCCTTCCCCCCACTTCTTTTGCAAAACAGAATGATACATCTTTTTATTGGTACATATTACTTTCACACGTGGGTTCAGTTTCATCAGTGATCAAAACCAGATGAATCAGTCGTGTGAGGAATAGTTTAGTCTGAGTGCTGCTGGGCTAACTGGACTGGGCTAGTGGATGTGTGCCTTTCTATCTCTTACACATGCAAATGAAAGTGTAATTTTAAATTGGACCCTGTCTTTCTGTTGCCTTCCACTAAAAAGGGACAAAAAGGCAGAACATGTAGTTTTTGACAGGTCTTGAATCTGATGGTTTTCTTTGGAGAACCATTCTCTTTAAAATGGATTTCTAGGGCTGTGTTGAGTGGATTAGCTAAGGACCAGCCAGAAATGGGGTTAATGCCAGGACCATCAATGGACAGTGGAAGTCTCTGTTCAGAGCTTCCGGCAGTGGCAGGGAGATCAGCCAGGTTCTGTGTTGACATAAGGTTTTTCCCTATCATTGTGCAGACTGTGTACCATAATAGCCAACCTCCAAACAGTATTAATAGATGCCAAACACATTTTCTGCAGCTCTGTGGGAGAGATGTCGAGTGGCAATTTATCACTTTCAGTCACTCTGACCCAATCAGACCCACATTACCTGTACAGAAAATTGATCGGGAGGGGATAATTCTCTACAGCTTTTCATGAAAGAAACAGTTACTCATTTATCACCAGACTTAGCCTTTATGGCTGTTTATGATTCTTCCACTCATGACAGTAGGAACATGTGGGGCCCCAGGAAGTACCAGGACTCTGAGAACACTTTGAGAGATGCTACTGTAGTGAGCGTGAGAGCCTTAAATGCAGGGTTGCATTATTTATATCAAGTTTTGGCCATTAATAGTAATTATAATTTTTATAACTGAGTCCAGGTTGGACTAGCAGTGACTGCAGATCCAAATTATTTTTCTGTGATGGGACAGAACCAACAGCTAATATAATTGTAAAAGTATGTGATGTGAGCTTCTCCTTGCTACTGTTGCAATTGAGGCAATGAATATTTGGGTGAAAGTCCATCTATGTGGATCACATGGTTGTTTCATTGTGGTTAACAACCAGGCTGTGTAAACTCTAATGCTCAGCCCATCTCCTATGTGTAAAGATAATTTTAATCAATAAGGTGAGATTTACCTTAGATTGATTAATCTTATGTTCCTTCTTTTTCAGCCCCACAACTATATCAGTTGCCTTAATAAAAATGTTTTATTTCACTTGAATTTTTAAAATTTCTCTTGAAAAACTTGTACTTCTAGTGACCTGTAATGGACTAAGAATATGACTAAGAACATTAAATATAGAGAAATAAAGATGTAATTTTTAGGGAAGAAAAAAAAGGATGGCATTGTTGAATAAAGCTTAATTTAATAGTTTTTAGAACTCGATTCTAATACAAGTGCTCAAGGACATAGTTGGCAATGTACTTAACAGCAAGTAAAGTCTCTTCACAGGTTGGCTTTATCTGAGATTCAGGGAGAAGGAAACCATATCTCCCAGTGTCCCGGAGCTCAAAAGTGAAAGAGTACTTGATGCCTTGGTCATAAGCCCAGTCATCAGAGCCCCCTGCAGCAGGATCTGTTGGTAAAGAAATTAAATAAAGCTTAACTGGGAAAGAGTGGCTACACATCAAATGAGAAATACTTTGGAGTCAAGTTACATAGCCAGGAATGCGGAAAGGACAGATAAAAAGAAATATGCAGTAAATTGATTGATTTATCCTACTCATGGAAAAGCTGCTGTGATTTTAGGCCATATATGAGCTTTGTTCCAGCTGATTTGTGCAAGCAAATGTAAACAAGCTAAACTGGTCCCTCCTTGTCACCATTGTGGGGAAACCACGGGAGAAATGTCTAAGGAACAGGATAATGGCGTGGTTGCATGGGGGTGTTTAGAAACAC
>WAAE01000600.1:0-58269 GCA_013400495.1 Nicator chloris
ATTTGTACTGACTGTTAAAACTGTAAATTTAAGTTGTTCAAGAGTAGTTAAATAATGTATTTGAATTCTAGAGCATTCTCAAATCTTCTCATGGGTTTGACTAGGCAATCTTTGTGGTTCAGTTCCTACTTCCCAGCAGACCTTTCTGTAGCTGTTACTGTCTGTTGTACTAAGATGCAACAACTGATTTGAGGGCAGGTGCCTGCACTGTTTTGAAGTAAAAGAAAGTCAGTTCAAACTGTTACACTTTTGTGCTCACATAGTGAATTTCACAAGCTTTCAATTTCTCTTTACTGAGCTCAGTAAATATGGAGTTAGGCTTAGGTCTTCATTATGAGGAAAAGTTCCTTCTCAAATACTGTCATGTAGAAATGTACTTCCTATAAAAGCATTGGGTCACTTACTTGTCAGTGAGGGGATTCGTTTTGTACCAAACCCAGTGCTGGTAGGGATGATGATGCTTTTTAAGCTTTAAATCCATTTTCTTGTATGATACATTTTTTTGGCAAATGCCCTCCCAAAAGATTGAAATGTAGAAGACGCACACTCTCCCACATCCAACATGATGAAATTTTATGTTAAGTGCCATTTTATGGCTTTGAATTCAAGTTAGATAAATTGTGGTCAGACATTGGTCAAAGCTTTTGATGGGAGACACATGATGCCCTGCCTTTGGTATGCAAGAGATGCTGTTGCATAGTGCTAGTAAACTGACTTTAACTCTGGTTTCTTACTTTCAAAGGTTGATAAAGATTTTATTCCTGGGCTTATGTACATTCGAGACAATGAAGCTACTTCAGAAGAGTTTGAAGCTATGAGCCTCCCGTTCACTGTGCCTAATGCAAGTGGTCAAGATATTCAGTTGAGTTCCAAGTACACCCATATTACACTGGATAACAGAGCAGAATATGTGAGGCTGGCAATAAATTACAGGTTTGTTGAATAAATCATTAAAATTACTGATATGAATATGCATTTTATTTTTACAAATATAAATCAGCTTTTAAACAATATGCTACTTTAGCTGTTATATGCACGTATTTTAATATTTTCATGTGATCAGTGTTGATTTTCTGATTTCACTTATTGTATCCAAGGAGAAAAATCTTAAACTTAATTTTTAGAAAGCAAGATAAACGAGCAGGTGTGCCTCCAGATTCATCCTAAGCAGTTTTGGCAGCCAGTTTTACAGGTGGAGCAATGTCCCATGCATCTAATTCTTCCTGTGGGCTATAGCAATAGGCTTGATCAGTAAGCTTTGTGAAGAGAGCTTAAATCTAGTACTGTTGCACTCATACCTTTTCATATCATCAACTCCAGTCAAGGGCAGTACCAGCTGAATTCTTACTCCAAGTTGGAATGTGCATTCCTTGGTAGGACACTGTTGAGCACCCATGGGTGCCACAAGCTGAACACTGCAGAGAAATCAGTGAGAAATAACTGCTTGGTGTTTGAGAAGACTGGCCTTTGGTTGCTTATGTGGCCAGGTAGCTAATCTAGATGAGTGCACCTCAGAAACAATCATAAACATCTTCTATCTGAAGCAGTGGGCCTACTGTCTACTGAAATATGTAAATTTAGATAATTTGGATAGGAAACTGGTTCAGGCTCGTTTTATTCAATCCACCATATTCTTCTTCTTTAGAGAGTGCTTGAGCAAGCCTGTATCATCAGTCTTATCTACTTGCTTATTAGTTCTCAGTTATAGAGTCTGCCAACAATTATGAATTACAGCCTTTGTTTTTCTTTTTTCCCCACTGTAAGTGGTTATGAACCAATACTTAGACCTGTTTCTGACACTAAAGAGAGAGGTCTCATTTGGAGCTGATATTCCTTTGAGGAAATGTCTTTGCTCTCTTGCCAGTTCTGGCTGTCCTCAGAGGACATGAGCATTTCTGAAGCATTTTACAGTTAAAAGGCCTTGTGGAGAAACTTTCAAAGTTGAAGTGTCAAGTTTTTTAACTATATGAAGCCCTTGAGAGGGAAAACTAGCACCTGAATAGAATCCATGTGGAAAAGTGGATGCAAAAGACCAAACTTGTCCTGACATCTTTGTTTATTTTGGTGATGACTAGCCTGAGGACAGCCCTTGTAAGAGATGTGTCTCTGCTCTGGAGGGCTCTGTAAAACATCTCCGAAATTGACAGGGAAAAAAAAATAAGCCAAACACAAATCATGTTCGGCATCAAAAGCAGCAAAATGTTACTGATCTGTGCCTGTTTTGAAATAAAAAAACCTGCCGTACCCTCAGACATCCTATTTTACTTCAGACCCGTTTTTTTTTTTAATACCATAACGTCTGTCTAGTTCTGAGAATGTTTGAATTTAGAGTTTCAAGATACAGCCACTCTTTTTCCAAGAGCATATTGTTTCCAAATGGGATATTGGTTTGTTTTTGCTAGGCATAGCACATGAATAATACTGGAAATAAAATATCTAAAACATTGGGAGATATCTCCTCCATATTGAGCTTGCTGAGCAATAGGAATTAGTGTAGAAAGTCAGGTATCTTGTAATCAATGTTTGTTAATGTTCTTTGGGACATAGTTGGACATTTGGGGAGAATGGTTAAAGTTGCTTTGATAACACAGTAATTGTTATAACTAATTAGTAGAAATGACATTTACAAAAACTCTGAAAATGTTTCTGTACAGGCTTCATGAATTTGATGAACAGGTTGCAGCAGTTCGTGAGGGGATGGCCCGTGTTGTTCCAGTTCCTCTACTTTCACTCTTTACAGGATATGAACTGGAAACGATGGTATCAGTTTCTGCTTTGTTACTTCTGTCAGATTAACTTGGAGTGAGATTATTCACTCATTTGTTTCACAAATACTAACCCCACATTAAATGCTGTTTACAGTGATTGCTGTGTGGTTGAAAACATCAGTTCAAGGAAAGACCAGAAAATGTTTAATTGCCCTCTTGGTGTTAGTAAAAGTATTTTGACATAGCTGAGCAGTGATGTAATGAATTATTTCAGGAAGAAACAAACAAGCAAAACCAAAAAAACCCCCACATGCCAGTGATCTCATGCCAGTGATCTGGAAAGTAGATTGGAGATACTTGTCCTAAATTCAGGAGTATGAAAAAAGTTCATTACTGTCACCTGATGGGAAGATGTATATTTAGTATTGTTGTACTAGGAGACCATGCATGGCATTTCAAAGATCTGAATGCACAGTTCGTCAGTGTAAAACCTGATTAAGTATTTCAAAAGAAGGGAGGGAACAAATCACCTGTAATTGACTTGATCGGATTTGTGTAGCCTATCACTGTATTTTATTTTTCAGGTATGTGGGAGCCCAGATATTCCACTTCATCTCCTGAAATCTGTAGCAACTTACAAAGGCATTGAACCAACTGCTTCCTTGATACAGTGGTTCTGGGAAGTGATGGAGTCCTTCTCCAACACAGAGCGGTCTCTCTTCCTGCGTTTTGTGTGGGGCAGAACCAGGCTGCCCAGGACTATTGCAGACTTTAGGGGGAGGGACTTTGTTATTCAGGTAAGCTGTGTGGGATGGGGAAAGTTGGGGGCATCTTAAAAAGCTGGTAGTGGAGAAGTAGCAGTGTGACTAACAAAAGCCTGATTTCGTTAAACTGTTCTGCAGCTTTACATTGTGGATTCAACAGTGCAACACTTGAATAATGTCTGTGACAGTTATTTAATGTATAGAACTGTTCTTCTCTCTTGCCCTGGACAAGTGGATATTCATTTAATTTCCTGGCCATTTGTTTCTGTGAATTTTGTTAGTTTTCCACTGTCAGGCAACTGTTCTTGCTGGCATTTATTTAGCATTTCATTCAGTTTCGTTCATAATTTCAGCTAAATTCAAAACCACACAAGCTTCCAATCATCTTTTTATATCTTCTGAAGTAATGGTTTCTTTTTTAGACTGCTCCCAACCATATTCATAGCCAAAGCAGCTCATACATGTCTGTTTTTATTTATTGATTTCGTGGAGGGAAAATGGATTTGGCCTCTTCATTGTTCTTTTAAGAAACTTCAGCATCAGAATCAAAAATATAACAAGCTGCTAAAAAAAAAAAAAAATCCCAGTTATTATTCCAACACTTATTTGTGTTTTGGACAGTGAATCAAAAATCAAAAAACATAATGCTTTTTTTTTCCTTTTCCTTTTTTTTTTTTAACAGGTGTTGGATAAATACAATCCTCCAGACCACTTCCTTCCTGAGTCATACACATGCTTCTTTCTGCTGAAGCTGCCCAGGTATTCCTGCAAGCAGGTGCTAGAGGAGAAGCTGAAGTATGCCATTCACTTCTGCAAGTCCATAGACACGGATGACTATGCCCGCATAGCGCTGACGGGAGAGCCGGCGGCTGACGACAGCAGTGACGAGACTGATAATGAAGATGCAGATTCTTTTGCTTCAGATTCCACGCAGGACTACTTAACAGGCCATTGAAAAGTAATAGGAGGAATAGTTGTTAAAAGCACTGAGGCAAAATGCCAAAATGACAATGAAGCCAAGGACAGTTTAGGTTTCAGAATAGAGACTGTACAGTCTGAGGGATGGTCATCTTCTGAACATGGGGAAAGTGTGTTTGCTACTCACAGTAGGATTTAAGGATTACAGCTTAATCCATCAGCTTAAAATAAATGGCACAGTATATGGGCATTTAACATTTATTTTAAGAGCTGAAAATGGCCCCCCATAATGCTGCACTACATTTAGAACCTTTGTGTTTACTGAAGTGTTGTAAATGTTTATATAAATATGGTAGTGCAGCATCCAAAAGGCAGTGAAACCTTTAAATTGTGGGTGCAATAGGTTTTTTCATATTAAGTGTTGTGTTCTGTGCATCTTCTTGATTGTATATTGGAAATACTGTGCAACAACAGAATAGTATTATAAATATTTCAATTAACTTTACTAGAAGTTTGTTAAAAGTTTTTGAACATTGAATAAACATTATTCCTTGAAATTCTTCTATAGATAATTAAAACTGGCCAATAGTTTCACCTCCACCCCTGGTTTGTATATTTTAGCTTATGCATTATTTATCTCAAATTTGATACCTTTCTGTGAACAGCATCATAATTCTTATCATGGAAAGTGTACTGTATATAATTGGTGCCATGTAAATGCAAAAGTTATAATTTCCCTCTAAATAAAAGTTCTGCCACATTAAGAACCAGGATGTGGTTTTTTTCATGATAATGCAGCTCGGACATGGGATCAACATTGAAGCAGCTCTGCTGAGAAATGTTTCTGCAATTTACAGCTTTTGACCAAACTGCTCCACCAATAGTAGGTGCATTGCCAGAGAGATTTTGTGAGCTATAGTAAACCTGAGCAAGTCCAGATAGCATGTAAATTGTAGTGATTAGGTACACCTTGTTTGTGCATTTTGTTCTTAAGGTCAATGCTGACAGTAATGATGAATTTATTCTTGGACACTTGGGAAAAAATTTTGAGAAAGTGTAAGGGAGAGGTGTCATGAAGTACCTGAACAGGAGGAGAAGAGTCTGGTGACACTCATGTAACATCGTAACACTGAGAAAATTTAGTCACTTTACAAGACCTGGTCATGACACATTGGCATAGGACACGTCGATCATGACCCAGTCCTGAGCACACAGTTTATGGGCTAATTTTTCAAAATAGGAGAATAAGATTAATTCTGCCAAAGCACTAATATTTTACTTCAAAATCTATTAATATGTGATGTCATACCATTGCTTCTGTAATTATTAGGATAGGTATATGTGAGTATTCAACATTCTACAATTTAACATTTTACAATTGTGAGTGGATTCATTCTTTTTTAGTGTGTGCATTTGACTTCTGTTCCAACTAGATTAAATATTAACTGTGGTCATGAACTAAGTTTTCACGAGACAAACTTGATATTTCAGTATAGTGGTGAAACTAATGGTAATTAGTGATTTGAAGTATGTTACCTTTAGAGTCCTCTGTTTAGTGCTAAAGATCTTTTGCAATAAATGCCCCTTTCCTGATCTTCTGTCTCATTGGAGATTCCAGAAGTCAGGTCCATGCTTGATCCTCCAAATTTTCTCTGTCTATTGGTGAAAAACGCTGTATCTTTTTGAGTCTTTAAGATGCAAAACTCAAAAACCTTTAAGAAACCTTTTATCTTTGCTGCTGAATTGAATGTCTCCTGAGGGTAAGGATTGAAGTAGTAGTACAGAAGTGCTCATGTGGTCGTCTGCTGCCTTTGTCATGCTTACACCGGAGCCCTGTAGGCATCAAACTCCACCAAAGAGATTCTGTAGTCAGCTTTTCAGGAGAGGGGATGAATGAGTCATGCCCAAGTCCCAGTACAAGGTCTTGGACCAAGTTCGGTTGCCATTCTTGAATTTCAAGCCCCATTTCAGAAGCATATGGACTGCTGTAACGTGGAGTTTGTAACTTGCTTATAGGAAAGAAAAACAATGTCAGGGTTTTCTATCCAAGAAAAGCAAAAAGGAAGTAAGCTTAATGTAAGGAATCTCTATGTATTGTTGCATTGAACATTGCGTTGTTGCATACAGTTGCATTGAACTGTAAACGTTTATTAGGCCTCCTTCTTTGCTTTCCCATCCTAACAGAAGAGTGGCAGGCACCTTTTTACAGTGTGGTGCTTGTCACCTGTGGCCTGACTTACAGCATGTCATAGATTATCAGGTTGGAAGGGACCTCATGGGTCATCTGCTCCAACCTTTATTGGCAAAAGCACAATTTAGACAAGATGGTTTAGCATTCTGTCCAGCTGAATCTTAGAAGTGTCCATGTTGGGGAATCTGTCACCTCCCTGCTGAGATTATTCTGTGAAAATATTTTCTGTTTAATAGCAATCTCTTCAAGAATAATTTGTACTATTATCCCTTTTCTTTCCCATGTGACTTCTTGTAAAAAAGGAGTCTGTATCTTCTTTGTAAGCACCCTTTTCGTACTGAAACATGTTGATAAGGTCTCCCATAAAGCTTCTTTCCTCAAGGCTGAACAAACCCAGTTCTTACAGCCTTTCCTCACATGGCAGGCCTCCCAATCCTGTTACTCTTTGTGGTCCTTCTCTGGATCCTCTGCAGCCTGTCCACATGTTTTTGCACAGTAGGGGCCAGAACAGCGCCGTATTCCAGGTGTGGCCTCACCAGTGCCGAGTGGGATAAAGGCTACTTTTATCAGTGCTGGTAATTCCATCTTGGTGTAACCCAGTATCTCGTTGGGTTTCTTTTGTGCAGCAGCACGCTGTTGATTTGTATTGACCAGACAATGTCCACCTCTTGCCACACATCAACCAAGGCAGTGAATGTGTCACGAAAGGCGAGCAGGTTTGTCAAGCGCGATTTGCCCTTCATGGAATCCCTGCTCGCTTTTCCCAGTCATGGGCTTCATCTGACTTGTGATCCTCCCCCCACGAGGGTTTGTTCCATGATTTTGCCAGGGACTGAAGTAAGACAGATGACCCTGTAACTTCCTGGGTCATCCTTTAAGACCTTCTTTTAGATGGGGGTCACATTAACCTCCTTGCCGCTTTCTGGGATATCCCCTGATCTCCACAGTTCTCCAAGGTTGTGGAAAGTGCACTCATAATGATGTCAGCCAGCTCCCTTAAACCCTCTCAGGTGGATAATGTCAGGGCCAATCAATTTGTAGGGGTTGAGCTCCTGTAACTGTTCACACCCCAACTCTTCCTTCACCAATGGTGACTCTATGTTTGCATCAACCTGGATTTTTGTTCTAGAGGCCCAAAAATGCTGTTAAAGACCAAGGTGAAGAAAATATTGAGAACTTCTGCCTTTGAAGCATTGCTGGTGTCTAATTCACCTTTCCTGTTGCACAGTAAGTCCATTTTCCTTCTGTTTTTACTGGTTGTTTGCATACCTGAAGAAACCTTTTGTGTGGATTTTTTTTTTTTTTTTTTGCATCTCTGGCCAATTTCAGTTCAAGCTGAGCTTTTGTTTTTCTAACTGCATCTCTGCAAACCCTGGCAATGCCCTTGTAGTTCTCAGTGGGTATTCACCCCCTTTTCCTCTAGCCTCTACCCATCCAGTGTGATCCTACAGCCATATGAGTTGTCATACCATGCTTCCTTTATTCCTGTGACATAAATTTCTGACTGGGTGCAGAGCTCCAATTCCTTGTGTTTGTTCCCCAGGCTGCATGCATTGATATACGTATACTTGAGGTGGTTAGTCCTGAGGAACATTTGTCCCTGCTGGAGTCTGGAGCTAGATGATCTTTAACATCCCTTCAACTCAAACCATTCTGTGATTCTATGAGCCAGCAAGCTTAAATGAAAGATTCACCTTTCCAGAGAATGTGGGAAAAAGCAACCCCTCCAGGCAAGGGTGCAGCAAGGGAAAGGAGAGGAAAACTCTCTCTGGCAGCCAACCCCATGACTTTTGTCTTCAGGGTGAGGAGAAAACGGAGCTAGTGGTTCATTCAGTCCTTAGTGATATTAAATAAACCTACCCTGTACTCTGCTGCTGTTGGAGGTCTCTGAGTGTTTCATACCATGCTGCAATTGTAATTACACTGCTCAGCCCAGCAAGGAGCGTGCCTTGCCAGCAGTGGGATGGCCCACAGGGAAAGCAGAGCACCCACCAACCATTGATCCTTGCTCACACTGTGCCGCTGGCAAGGACACAGACTCACATCCCAGCCCTGTTGACTGTGCCTGGGTGCGCTCTGAAAGGCTCCACACAACAGGTCATGGGATGTGGTCAGGAAGGAATGCAGATAACAACGGTACCCTTTCAGCTCTGGGCCCTGAAAGGTGGCATTCAGTGCCTTCCTGACACTCCTCCTGCTCCTGGCCATAGTCCCCAGCTATGCAGCTGCTCCACAGGCCAAATGCTGCCCATCTTCACCGGCCAGGGAGCTGCTGGACATTTATACCTTGCTTCAGGGGCACAAGGACAGGACAGCAGTGTCCAGGTGATACAGGAAGGTCTACCAGGACCACTACATTACTCTCTGGATACGAAGATGCAAATACAAGAGCAAACGCCCTTTTATGCCCGAGCACATACGTCAAAAGAAGCATGAGACACTACTTATTTCACAATGGGAGCTTCATGTCCAAAAGTCATCCCTTATCCTTAGGATTAATCATAACTCAGCTGAGGCAATTACAAAGATTAACCTTTATCTGTGTGGATCTCTCATTTACATAGCGAAACAAATCCTGAATGGCTTCAAATTCTGCATCTCACTGCACCTATGCTGGTCTCCACATCTATTCCAGAGTAACCACATAACCCCTCTCCACTTTCCCACTCTGCACTGCTCTGGAATAGGGAAAGGTAAATAATTACTCCAGGACTGTTACATGTGTCCATACAGAGGCAAATCTTAGTCTTGAATGGGGTTATGGAGCTGTTATTTCTGTGGTTGAGGCAGAGCAGAGAATAATGTTTCTAGCAGAGGTGAAACTAATTTGCTTAAACTGAGAAAGTTTTCTTAATTTTTCATAAAAGAAGTTATTTGACTGCCAAGATTTTTCAGTAAAGTTTAATAGTGGTTAACAAGGATTTTCCTTCCTTTCAAAGTAACATATTCCTCTGCCATTTTTTCCAAATATGTGTATAATTAATAGTGATACATTATAATAATTAATGATACACACTTATTTTATATAAGATTCTGCTAGGAAAGTAATAACATTATTAAACATTACTTAACATGTCTCAGTCTGTTTTACAAAATCCATTGTATCAGTTTTGTTGAGCAGGAACATCTCTACCTCAGCATTTTCCAAACTGGTGAGAAGAATTTTCTTTCCAGATTCTTTAAAGCAGAGGTGGCTCACATAAGCTCACAGGTAAGAACATCTCACCATAAATCCTTGTCTCCACATTGGACTTGGACAGAGGAGAGGTATATTTCACAAGGCACTCACTTTCATCTCACTTGACAGTTTTTTGTTTCTGACCTTTACTTTCCACTGATCAAAAAGCCATCCTGAAAGGAAAACAACTCTGCAACATCACCAGGAATGACCTCCAGGGACCTTGGCCAACTTTGCATTTCTGCAAAAATGTTCATCTCTGAAGGGTGGATCTGACCACACAGGGTGCTGAGGATTCCTCAACCCTGGCAATGCAAAATCCATCTCAGTGGCAGGAAAGCATCATGTCACTTCATGACACTGGTAGCTCACCAGAGGAGAGACCTCTGTCATGCCAAAATCGCACCCCTACGTGCTATAGCCTCTTCTCAGAGCAGACTGTTGCTCCCGAAATGTTGGCTTTTCAGGCTAGTGGATGCTTAACCCAGAGCAGATATTTTGCAACCCCTCCCAACCCAGCAGTACCATGGTTATGATGGTATTAGGAGCTGCTGTCTTCATCAACCAACAGACAAGTTACTGAAAACTCATGAAATGACCACAAGACCAGGCGTGTCAGTAAATGAGTGCTCAGTAGTTTCAATTCACCTTTTTCCCAAAAGCACTGATTATTCCTGCAAATGCTACTGTCTCAGGGTTGTTTTGAGACCATAAAATAACCTGAATCTCCTAGAAGTGCCACTGAACAGTTGTTTTACCATCTCCTGTGAGGCCTTAGCAGAAACTGTTACTATTCCATAAGGGATAAGAAGGTGATACTGCCTGGCAAGAATGAAGCCTTGGCTGCGTCAAAGAATTGGTGTAGAGACAATTTGCATCAATGCAGCCTTTGTGATGAAACAGCTTTTCTGTACAACACAGGAACTTTGATCTCCTGACTCCTGGTCCTGCGCCTTAACCACACAGGAAGCTTGAAAATCTCCCACGGGCTTGTCCTCCCCTATACGCGGGTGTTTTATCCACACTGCAAACTGCCTGAGACCAAGCAAGACCATCTTGGAAACAACAATCAACCCAGTATTGACATCCCACAGCACACATGGGTAACTCTGGTCATAAGTACCACAGACTGAAGCCTGGTCAGTGTCTCTGCCAGGAGGCAGCAGCCCCAGGATCACAGGAAGGAAGATGCATGATTTGTACTCCAAAGTTCATTTTTTTCCCAGTTTTGTCCAGCCAGTTTTCCCCCAGGCATCTCTGTCCTCTGCAGGAGCATGGAGGAAGAGTGACTCACCCAAGGAAGCCCAAATCTCACTACATATACCTCCACAGGTATTTAATGCATTTCATTTCTTCCTCCTGCTGTGCACAGCTCTTCATAACCCACTGACCTGTGCATTACTCAGGTCAGATAGCCCTTCTCCAATCAACCTAATTTTGGACATGAACCCTCTTCTCCAGTATGTTTCTAGGTCAGTGCGATGAAACTGATGAAAAACGTGAGAAGCAGCAGAACCAGGAAGGACACATGCAGGGTCTTGCTCAAAAAGTCTTTCCAGTTTAGGAGAAACCTTCACATTTTGCCTGTAGCTTTACTGGTAAAATTTTGGTGTTATACTTTCTTACCTTTTTTCTCCTATACATTGCTGCCAAACAGCATAGCAAAGCTCAGCTGGCCATCAAACCACATTGGCACTTTTTGCTCCCACACACTGATGAAGTTTTCGTGGGGAAAATTGAAGGTTTATATTTCTAGCTTAGACTTTATTTTCTAGAAGTGGTGTACCCCATCCTTATTAT
Source organism: Nicator chloris (assembly GCA_013400495.1). Classification (NCBI taxonomy): domain Eukaryota; kingdom Metazoa; phylum Chordata; class Aves; order Passeriformes; family Pycnonotidae; genus Nicator; species Nicator chloris. The sequence goes on from WAAE01000600.1 coordinate 11,560, forward strand.
GGCTTATCGGCAGTAATAAGTACATGCAAGTGTCCATTAAAACTTAAGTTTCTTTTCACTTAACACCGACCATTTACAAAAGAGAATCCTAGAGTATTTTACGTTATATCCATGTCCTCCAAACAAATTTCTCAAAATGCTTCTGCTGGAAACTTTTTCAGGTATGAGGCTAGTGCACCACGTGCAAACTCAGTGGAGAGAGCTGATCAAAGATAAAGAGTCAGGAAACAACAGACAATTCTACACTGTCTTTTCGAGAAATCTTTGCACAATCGTGGTCACTGGCCATCAGCTGACTAAATGCAAAGAAGAGTGGTGCCTTGCAGATACACCAATAGCATTCGCATTTGAGACAGATACTCAAATCAGCAGAATCTTTTCCAAGTATCAGGAGCATCAATTCACAAATATTTTCTGTGTTACATTCACGGTTGCCTTGCTTTGCTGCAGTTTTCACTTAAGATGAGGACATGACACCATGAAAGAATATTTTTTCCACTAAGTCCACACCTTTCAACTTCAGTTGAGTAAAAGAACTGTGTTGGCACGTTTTAGTTAACACCACAATTTTCAGTAAAAAGGTTTGTTGGAAGATTAACTTTGAAAGGCAACATCTGCAAAAAACTCTACATCTATACATTTTCTTTGATGTAAAAAGGGAAAATGTTTATCAATGAGATCTTTGGAATCCACTCTTTCTGCTTTTTCTAGAAGACTACTGTGTGATTTACTTTTCCACATATGCTGATTAAGATGCTTGTAGGGGAGGCAAGTTTATACTGGCCTGAAGACTTCTTTTGCTAACATGTTAAGGCACATATGCTATGATTATAAATGGGTCACATCCCCTAAACTCCCTCATGGGACTCAATGACCTCCTGTCTTTATTCAAAGGTTGTTTAGCAGCCTTTAAATATAGTTTTGGAAGGTTGATTCCTTTTCCTTCTCAGACTAGGAATTTGCACCTAAAAGCCCATTAAGAGCAAATCCCATTTTTTGACCACTTGAAACATTTTTTTTCAAGGACAACTGTAACAGAATTTCTGAGAGAAAATGGACATGAGGTTTTTTGGAACGAGATCTGAGCTACCCAAACCTGGGCCCCAATTTTGGGCCTGTGTAGAGTAGATAAGCCTGTGGCGCAGTAAGAAATTAGACTTAAGGTGTGTTTATGTTTTAGGTGTGATAGTTATAGTGACTTAATGGTAGCTACCTTAAACTGACTTTGTTTACATTCTTTTCTATGCTGTATACCAATGAGAAATCACCTGTAACTGTAAACTATCTGAAACTGTATTTAACCAGCCATTTTGAGAGAATTAAACAGAACGTAGGATATCACCACATTGGTGTCGAGTCTTACGTTGCTCGGAATCCAGCTCTCAAGATAAAGGACTTTTAGGACTTTAGACAACAACAGGCTGCTCAGAAATACTACAGCCTGTTAGGAGTGGTGGTATCCACCTGTCTAGAAAAGGCCAAGGAACCTCTGGCAGCAGGCTGGGCAGCTTGGTGAAGCAGGCTTTAAGCTGAAGGACTCTGGTGGTACAGTCCACAGTGGCAGCACTCTCACAATCACAGCCCACGGGGGAACAAGCCAGGTGTCTAAGCTGAAAGTTACCATCTGTGAATTCAGTGTCTATTCTCCACATTTTGGGAGTGGAGGCTTATTTAGTAGAGCTTATACAGTCTGGAAAATTTTTGGTGTCAACCTGCAGTGAACAGCTGGCTGTGGTCAGGGTGTCCCTTCTTAAACTGCTGACTGTACTGACCTTTCATCTCCAGGGACTGCAACTGGGAGCTTAGACCCATGACTTTTGTGTAGCCATGTGAAGTTTGCCACAAGGCACCTACATCAGGGTGGGGTAATTTGTCTATTTGAGGTGTCTGTGTGTAAGGAGAGTGGCCCGGCCGCTCGCCCACCCAGCTGTCACACAGCAGGGGCAGCACGGAGGGGGGATGGCACAGGGTGGAGGAGTCGCCCCTTCCTGCGGGGCAGGCACTGCTGCTGGGCTTTCCTGGCAGCCCCTCCGCCCCCGGCTGGGCGGGCAGCGCTCTCCCGCCTGGAAAGTCCAGCAGGAATGTGAAAGCCCTCTGGGCTGGTCTGAGCTCTGTGGTTTCACACAAGAGCCATCCTGTTTACAGGAACTTACTCCCTACTGAGAAATGAGTCCTTCCTTCACCTCTACAAGGGCTGGCTATCTATCTATCTATCTATCTATCGTCTATCTATCGATCTATCTATCTATCTATCTATCGTCTATCTATCGATCTATCTATCTATCTATCTATCGTCTATCTATCGATCTATCTATCTATCTATCTATCGTCTATCTATCGATCTATCTATCTATCTATCTATCATCTATCACTTCAAACCCAGAATTTTCTCCATAAAAACCTTGATTACGGGTTTGGAACCCCCATTTTTGCTCTGAAAGGACAATTAGAACCAACTGTGCTTTGCCATGGTTCTGGTTGATTGTGGTTGGTCCAACAGCTCTGGTTGGTTCTGTGGAAACCAAGACGTGTAAGAACTTGGTATTACAAGAATGGTCCTTTTGAGTGCAGAGCCCAGTTAGCTCCTGTTTCACTCTATAGACTTACAGATTTAAAATCCTAAATCAAAGGAGTAACATCACTGCTTTCTCTTAGCAGTCTTTTCTAGATGTGATTTTATAATTAACTGATATTTTTGGCATCTTTCTGTTCCCATTGCAGATTCTTCTGCAAGTGCAAGGCCTGATGTTCCTTCCACTTGGGACATCAGCAGCAAGCACCACTTTGTCTAGTATGAATATATACTACTTCTTTGCTTTTTCCCCGTAAATTAACTAATAGAATTAGGGAAGAAAAAACCTTTTTCCTAGCAATGTAAGGACATCTAACAATATTGTGTCCCCAGTTTTCACAATTCCAGTGTATTCCTGGAATAAATGAGAATATCACAAATGTTTACTATGAGTGTAGTAAAGGCCACAGTACTCTACATTCCAATCACCTGCCAGCTCCACTGTGTGTGACATTCTCTAATTAATTCTCTGGGTTTCTGCCTGGCCTTCCACTGTTACCGTGGCTAACTCAGTGATGTAGCAAAAGTCTTAATGGAAATGTAGGTTAAATGGGGTGATGGCTGTGTGGTGAACTCTCACAGTAGAATAGTCTGTATCCCTTTGAAGTGTGCCCTCTGGAAATCCTAGAATTGCTATACAAATCAGTGATGTCTTACTTGCTCATTACTTCGCTATCTTCTGCATTTTACACGGTCTGTAAAAGCACATACCTCACCTTCTTCTGTGTTTTTACAGCATCTCCAGCCCTGTGCTCCTCATCCATGGCTGAAGCACACAAGCAGTTGGGTGAAGTTGAAGGTGAATAATTTATCTTAATAAAGGGACTTTTTTTCCCTTTTTTGGTATCAGAATAATCTTTGAAAGAAGAACTGCTTTTACTTGTCTGCATAAAATCGGATAGAAGGACACCTGTACATTAATGTTTTAATGGAAATTATATTTTCTGTGATTAAAAAGAACTTTGTCATGCTGGCAGATCTATTGTCCCACTACTTCAGTCAGGGGGTAGTTGAACTGTGATAATGGAGATAGGTATAAATAGATTCACCTTCACAAAGCATGAACAGGTACTTCTTGAGTTACAGGAATATAAATAAATTCCTATGTCTTAAGCTATTGTCACCTTGGTGTTTGTGGATAATCATATTAAACTGGGACCTGTTTTACCATAAAAGAGCATTTATTGTATGTACTTTACAGCCTATGGGGGCAAAAAACCCCACATCCAGAAGGAAAAAAAGCTTTGAAAAACACACTTTGGGATGATTAACTACCTCCAGCACAAATGGAACACTTTAATAGAAATTGCACAATGGTCCACCTTATCACATTCTCTCACCAGACTCGTGTAGTAAGCATCTCTCCCCAGGAGCAAGGGAGGCAGGCCGTGGATGTACATCCATGATGCTCGTCAAACGAGAACGTTGGAGACAACTATTGATGGATAATCTTGAGGGAGCTGGAAGTCTTCATCTCATATTTAAATATCAGAAGGTCAAAAATGGTTACTCGTCGTTCAGTAACAATTGCTTCTTTAGGAAGCTCAGCTAGCAGAAACCATCATTGCTATTTCATAACATGCAGTTATTCAAGGCAAAATGTCAATAGCATCATTCTCTTTGTGAAGAATAAATGCTGCATTATTTTCCTTTGCGCTACTCTGCTCGTAGCCATGAAATTAATGTAACATCTGTTCCTCCAGTTGGCATATACTATATGTAGAGTGCAGATTATATTATCTTTCACCAGTTTTTGTCTGATACAGACAAAAAGAGTTTGCCTGATGTAGTGCTTAATTATCATCCCACTGAGTGCTGCAGTGGCATCTGTAAACCTTTGAAATTTTGGTATAAAGAATGAGTGCTTGTCAGGATAATCTTGTTAGTAATTTCTGATGGCTGAAAAAGTGAATTTCTCCCCCCTTAAGTCTTGCCCCACCACCCCATCCCTCCCCAATATGCCCAGTTTTTCCTAGTGAGAATTGCCAAATTTGTTCTTTTTTAACTTCTGTGGCAGTCTAACAATGGTACTTCTGCTCTGCTCTCCTGCTTCCTGCCTAAAGTGTCCAAGTGCCTGCTCAGTGAAGCTAATCATGATTTGTGTGCTCTTTCTCTCTTTGCCCCTTGTCAGGGCCATCTCGGGCTTCGGAAGGGCTGTGTTTGGGCAGAGAGTAGCGGGTGCTGGGAGAAAGTCGAGTGCTAGTTCCTCACTGAAATCACATGATGGCAAATCTGGGAATTCCTGCTTCATTTATGAGTGTGCAGAGAATGCAATGTCACTCTCTCCCCATCCAGAGATGCTTACTACAAAGAACTGAGCTGGATTCCACAGCAACAAAGTTATTTACCCAAATAAACTCTCTCTTCAGAAAGCAAGGGCATCTCTCGGCTCCCTCAGCTGAACCAAAACTTTTATTTTTACATCTGTGCATATTTTTTTTAATTTTTCAGGTTTTTCTTTCCAAACAAAAGAACCTCTTCAAGAATTCTTCAAAAGAGCAGGTAAAATGCAATTTTTCTACAAGAAATGTTTCCTAGAATAGTTTAATGCAGTTCTGTTGTTTTGTGAGGATAACTTTTAGTATGTGCATTAAAATATTTCATATTAAAAGTCATTAACTTTGCAATTAGTGAAGGGTCTCTGGACAGAGTTTATGTGTACCTGAGTGTTCAGCATTTTAAAACATCAGTGAGACACATGGACTATATGTTACAAAAATAAATTTTTTTTGTTGTGTTCCTATTTACCTTTACATTGTCTCAAAAATTAACCTTGCCTAGGATATATTTAAAAGATTGTTTAAACTTTTTTTTTAGATTGTAGATTCTTTAAGGACTCAAGATTGTTGCTAATTGTAATTGTAGTTTATTTTTGCCCTTCCTATTCCATTTATTTGTAAGGGAAAAAGTTCAGGCTTACTTTTTGGACTAGACATTCTGTAAAACATGAAGCTTCATGTTTAAAAAGTTAATTTAGATCTGTGTTTGGAGATAACACATTGATGTGGAGTGAATACATCTCTCAGGTTCAATGATTTAACAAAAATTCAATCACTTTGTTGAAGCATTCCTTTTCATGGATTTTACTCATGTTGGCTGCATTTGTAGCACGATGTTGTGATTTTTCCAGTCACCTTGCTGAAGGGGTTTGCCAGCAAGGGAGCAGTCTGCAGACCAACAATGGGCTGCTCTGTTCTTCTCAGCCCTGCTTTTGCTGAAAGAGTAAAAGGGCAAAAATTCTCCACTTCCCAAGAGCTTGAGGTTTTACAAATTAGCTGTGGATGTTTGGTTTTCAATGAAACTTAAGGTGAGCAGCCAGGGGATCAGTCACTTAAATGTAGCTATAACCTTTTTTAAGGGGAATCTTTACATGTATTTTTTTTGCAAAAAAAATCTATAACTCATATGAAAGAGATGTCGAAGAGCTGCGACTTTCGAGAATTGTTCAGCTAACATGTAGGAAACTTTCTGTATTTCTTAATACAGTCATAGTTGGAACACAGACACTTATTTGCTTTCTGAACTCTCACAGAAATGGTCTTCTCACATGCTGCCATCAGAATTCCTAGTATTTCCATGAGGGCAGCTGCCATAAGCTGCCAAAATCTCAGCTTTCAATGTAGAATTTGGTCTAATGGTGGGAGGCTGGTTTGGACTTCATCAGTTTTTCTCTTGAGGCACCCTTACCTTGCCTTCTGTGTTAAGCAGGACGCCATGAGTTAGTGTGAAACATCACTGGAACAAAGAGGAGAAACCACGGATGGCAGAATTGCTGACATTCAGAGCTGAACAGATCCTAGTGAGTATGGTCCAGAAAAATTGTCTGTGTTACGGGCTTTTCCTGGGTTAAATCTAGGAGGAGAAATGGTTCCCCATTGCAAACTTTTTGGATGCTGCTTGAGTAGAAACAAGAAAAATTCAGGCTTCTGGCCTGATGTCAAAGGAGAAAAAGGGAAGAGGAGAGCATTAGTCTAAGGGATTTGTCTATGATTTTTCCTTCAGAAGGTATGTTAAATAAAGCTACATATATATTAAAAAAGAAAAAAAAATATATACTAGAAGAACTGAAAAAGTTAAACTTTTGCCCACTTTTTCACTGGTAGAGGTATTACATAAAAAAGGAATAAAATATATCACAGAAGAAGAGCCTTGTTAGACTGAGACAATGCAGCAATTATTTCTACAATGTTTCTCAGTAACAATAGCTGCAAAAATACTAAGAAAAAAAATCCCACGGTTGTGGGTTGTTTTTTTTTTTCTTTTTCATTCTGTGACTGACTGCTTTTGCCAGATCACATTTTCCCCTGTGGATTAACTTTGAACTGCCAATTAAAAGTTATTGCTAAATCCTGTTACAGCAGAAAGCCTTCAGGCTCACACTGTTAAGATTTGGCCATTGCTCTTTCACATAATAGATTAAACTGCTGGGATTTTGGTAAATTATTTTTGTACATTTTGTAGAATAGCCACATAGCCAGTATATTTTTTAGAGAAATGGTAGGAACTGCCTTAATTTCTGCTTATTTCATTCAATTAAAAACAAAGGGGGGAAAATGGAATTGAGACAAGAGCAAATGTTCTTAACACATTGTGTTAATAGTGCAATAAAATTTGCCTGTCAATACAGTGATGACCTGGTTTCTTCAGCAAGAGTTTTACAGAACCCTGTCAGCCTGTCCTACTTAGAAAACAAAATTGCTGAAATCTGTGTGGCAAAAGTTAGATGACCTTTCCTACAATTTTTGGGCAAAGGAGACAGAATGCTGCAATAACCCTGCTGTTTCTGACAGGCACACTCTGTGTGTCATTGCTCTGAGCAGGGACAAATTGAACATTGCCTCAGAAGCCTCAGAAAGCTTTGTGGTAATGGTTGGCAGCTGTTTGATTTTTTTAATGTGGTCACTGTAGGATCATTAATTGCTTTAAAATCTGTGTGTCCAGCTAGGAGCAGATCAAACAGGGAAGAGAAGTGAAAACACTGATATTTTAATTTGCCTGAGAGAAGAAAAAAACCATTCTGTGTCCATTAAAAAAGCTACATAATTGTTGCCAAAACCATCCATTCAGTCTAAGATATGATGACCATAAAAATGTATTCAGCCATAAATTGACATCTGGGTTTTCATGTTTTCCATGCTTTGGCCCTGATCCTGTGATCTTGCTGAAATGATTGAATGTCTTGATTTCTGCAGAAATATGACTGCACCCATCATTATCCTATCAAAAAGAGCAGAAAAAGGGGTGTCTTTTTCGATGAGTAAAGATAGCCTGGAATAAATTAAAAGTTGTGTTCCTGTTCAGCAAATGAATGAATGCTTCTATGCAGGGTACAATATCTTATGGTTGATAAATGACTTTGCTTGTTTTGAAGCCATCTTCATGGCACCAATCAAAAGAGGGTGTAGGCTGGCAAAAATCCTTCTGCAGCATTCAGGTGGTCTAGGTACCAAGTCTGTGGTATTTCAGGAGCCTATAAAAAAGAATAAAACAAGTATTGAAGAGGAATCCTTGATAAATGGTAGCAACAGCCACAGTGAGGATTTCTGGGGCTTTGGACTTCTCAGTCAGAGAAGGTGGCTTTTAAAATGGAGCATCTGAAAGTGCAAAAGACTATTGAGGTTCTCATTAGGTACATGGCACAGGACAAAGGAGGGCATGGAGGCATCTGTCCTCCACAGGTTTCTTTAGTATGCTTGCCATTCCCCAGCCATCTCCACCACCCCTCTCCCCCTCCATCCCTTGACAGCAGATGTCCTTGTCTTTTTTCATGGTGATGTGTCTCTTCAGAGGCTTGTAGCATATCAGCTCAGTGCTGTAGAGGTCTCATTGGATGCTCATTGCCTTTGCTAATTTACATAAACTCATGCAAATTTTTACTCTTTTGGGAAGGGTAATTATTGTTGCATTTATTTGATCTATAGCACTGCCAGCACATCCTGTGGATGCCATGCTTGAAGTCTCCTCTAACCATTTCTCTCCTCTGACATCAAGTGCTTGTAGCAGAAAACTTCACCTCTTTTACTCATATCATTACAATTATTGGTTTATGGTAAGACAGACAATGCATCTGCTACATTCCTTTTTTAATTAAATAAAGAATCTAGGCATGATGAGTCTCACAACTTGCAACTTCTAAATTGACAACAGCATTGGTTATTCTTTTTTGATAAATTGGTCTATGGTCTTTTTCAATTGGTCTGGTTGCTTCACACAACGGGAGAGCAGGGTTGGTTTTTTTTCCTTGTTTCATTTTTTTTTGAGGTGATGGTTGTGTTTCCCCCCCACCCCCAGTGGTTCCCAGCTATTGAATTCTGCTCAGCCCCAACAAAAACTGTTTTCTGTTAATATTGCTGGGGTGTTGCAGCTTGCAGCTCAACCACCAGAGGTTTGGATCTGGGGAATGAGGTAGAGCCTTATTCAGCCAAAGCCACAGCTGGGCTGCAGTTCTCAGCAGCCTCACAGAGGTGGCCTACAGGGCACTCTTTTCCAGCAGGATTAGAAGTGGTGCCATTGCTTTTCCCTGACTGATATAGTGACTCCTGAGAAATGTTTAGTCAAGTATAAAGGAGAGCAGCTTGTTTATGCTGGGGTACTCCCAGGCTGACCCAAAACCAGAGGCTTGCTCCACTCTCAGGCTTTGCATCTACTTGTCTAATATTTTCCCTGCCCCCTTTTCTACTGTTCATGGGATAATTTGTTAAAAATCTCATTTTGTTTACCTGTTATGAGACCAGGAGGACTTGACACATACATTTTCATTCTAGTGCAGTGTCCATAAGCCAATACAGTTGCATGACTTTTTGATTTGTGGATTTGTGATTGTCATGGATTTGTTAATTACTGTGTAGGGAAGCAGCTATCCCATAGGATGTGAGGCACAGCATGTATTTTGTGCTCTGCAGGGAGGAGCAGCAGAAGTGCAGTTCCAGCTGCACCATGTGGGAGCTGCTTTAGGGGGGGTGCTGGGCAGTTTACTGGTTTGTTTGAAAGTAAATCAAAACTGAAATATAAGTGTGATGTTTGGCACCAGACTCTTTTTCTTGAACACCATCAAAGGGCATTTATGGGATTTTTCCTCTGCAAGTGGTTCTCTTTCAGAGAAGTAAAGAAATACAGCATTTTGTAGTTGCTGGTCCGAGAAATGCATTTTTGTTATGACTGTAGTTTTATAAGTTTGCAATTTGCTTTTTGATCAGAACAGCTGGATTAGTTAAACTGCTTTGTGAAAACCATATTTAATTCATAGCACAAGCATAACAAATATTTGAGATTTTTCCATTTTCTTGGAAACAGAGCAGGTAGAAGGTGGAAAAGGCCGAGATACACTGTGTATAAATTGGAGAGATAATGCAACTGTTCAGGATGTAGCAGAGAAGCTACTACTGCTCTTAAATTACAACCTCTCTTAAGTCAGACATTAATCATAGTCTATAGGCATAAGCATAATTGAGGCAATATTTCTTCACCTGTAGAGACATAATCCAATAATTATATGATTAAGAAGGAGCTGTTTTAGTGTTTGCATGCCTGTCTCTAGTGCTTTATCTTTACAAACGGTGTCTGTGAATTTTGGTTTCTAGTTTTACTTCCTAGTACAATTCATTCTATAAAAGTTGCCATAAATTCCACAAAACTGTGGAGATCTCATGATAAATGAGTAATTTAGAAATTTGCGTTAATCAGTCTAATCAGAGTTCTGAAGGCAGAAATATTTGTCAAAGCAGTATCACTTATGATCAGTAATGTTCATCATCAGTAATATTCACTCAAAGCACTTTTGAATGCTTGTCATTTATATTTAGGAATGTATACAGAAATATTTGTGGTGAAGGGGCTGTTTAGATCAAAAATAGTTTCTACCTGTTTGGTAGCTGCAGCAATGTGTTTTCTTTTACCTTTTCAAGAACAAAATGTATCTTTGTGAATTGCTGTTAATTATCTTCTAATTTCCTTATTAGGTAATTAATCTTTCTTGCTCTGTCTCACCAGTAGGAGGTAGAATTTTACCAGGCAGTTATGAATGGCCAGGGGCTAATTACAGAGCTTTGAATACAAATATCGCTGCAATTGGAAAAGCCCCCAGGTTAAGCCGAGGAATATACATGGACAGACAGCTGAGTGCCACAAAGCCAAAGCTTCTGAAAATTGGTGAGGTAGGGACAGGCAAAGACCCTTCAGTAGTTCTTCTGCGAAAAATGAGGCAGCTGAACACACTCTCTAACAGGCACAAGAAAATTTATTGGGAGAGCCTTAAATATCCTCAAACATGGCTCAAGCTTCAGTCAAGGACCTGACTTTTTCAACAATAGGCTGTCTTAGACTCTGTTGAAAGAGTGAGCCTCTTTTTTTTTTTGTGCTGGTGTTTTATATTCGCTTTTATAACTGCTAATACATTTCTTCTTTTATTTATTTTTTTTTTAATTGGCCGTCTTGTGCTTGTATGCCCTTACTTAATTTACTTTAAAATTTCGTAGTGCGCTGACTGGGGCTAGTTTAATATAGAAACTTGTGTCTCACACAGCAGATATAATTTCTCATTGAAATTGTTTTTTCCTGGAGTGTTACACTAAGAAGCTCAGAAGCACAGGAGGAAAAGTGCTCAAGTATAGCCAGTAGTGGACAGTTATCTTTTATCTGAGCTGGACAAACTCACTGCCCACAAATGGCTCTTCATGCAGGAGCCTGAGGGAGGCTCTGGCAGAGCAGGCAACCAGGGCGAGTTTCAGTAAGCATATGAGGAAATAGGGATCTGTTTGTAGATCCCCACCTCCTCCTGCAGCAAGTATTGCATCCAGCTGCTCCTCAGACTGTTGGTGTGTGACCAGGAATGCCTCACTGCTCTCTGAGGAATTTTACATAATGGTCTGGCTGGTCAGCTGAGGGGTGAGTGTCAGTCAGCCAAGTGCTCTGGCTGTTCTCATGTGTGGTGGGGTCTGGCCCTCTCTTGGCATGCCTATGGTATATTTTCTGGTGGTGGCTTGCAGAGATGGGGTGAAGAATAAAATTTTCATGAGTCACTTGATAAAATAAGGACCTATATTAGCTTTGAAAACTGACCTTGTGAATTGATAAGGAGATACCTGTTTCTGCCTAAACCCTTTGAGAGAGGGGATTAGGTTCCTGGTCCTTAGACACTGTGACATTTCAGAAACATTTGCCATTGGCGTAGAGATGAAATAAAGAATTCAGAAATAGGAGGCATCATGAAGATTCCCTAAAGGACACTCTCATGGTTGTGCTGAGCTTGGCCTTGAGATACACAAACTTCATATCTGTGTCTCCCAGGAGCCATAGGGCTACTGGCTTCTGGGAGCCCATTCCCTTCTCATACTGGGTTCACATGCTCAGGAAGTGCCTGGCCCAAACACTGAGCTGCTTTGGGTAACCCCAGCTAATAGTACTGTGGTCTGTCATTTGCCTTGGCTAACTTTGAAGCCAGGACTGGTTTCAGCAGTGACTGGACTAGGCCATCTGCAAAGGACCTTCCAACCTGGACTGTTCTTGACTCTGTGTCTTCCTTCACAGTGGGGCTTCTGATCTTCCAGGGAAGAAAGAAACTTCAAGTTTCATCTTATCCACAGGAAATTAGTGCCATGACCACAGGCTGACAAGTGCCCTTTTCTCTAAACCAAGAGAGACACAAAAAGTGGTATGGTCAACTGGTTTGCAGAAACTGGTGTAGTTCCAGCAGCTTGTAGCACGTTAGCAGTCAGCTATCCAACATCCAGTCAAATGCTGGTCTGGTGGGACCTTCAAATGCAAATCTAGTGTTGGACCAGACATTTTAACCCAGATTCCCTCTATTTGCAAGAAACCCTTGGTCTTCCTGATACTTTAGAGTCCCTCTTTTGGTTTGTTTTTAACCTGAATGTTTGCAGTTGTCTAGGAAAGACCTTATTCTAATAAAATATCACTTAAAATGAAGTGTCATGGGTCAGGAGCTCCTTGCAGCAGGAAGTTGTGCATAGTTGGTATTTTCATGGGTTCAGCAGGTGTCTGGACATGTTCGTGCCTTGGAAGTCCAATGGGCTGTGCACAGCAAAGCTACCTGCTCAGGAGCTGCAATTCTCTGTAGACTGGGGAAGGCAGGATATGGGATTTAAAGCAGAGGGGATATAGCTCTGAGCTGTTCTGGGTTGGTCAGTCTCTAAGTATGGCCTTGGATGTCTATGAGAGGATTTGCTGAGTAGTGCCTTAACTTTAATCTTGCTGCATTTTTGCAGCAGTGCTGTGGTTTTTCCTCCACAGACCACATCCTCACATGATCACATATCCTAATGACTGTTTTACAATCTAATGTGTTTGTTTTGGAGTAGAAATATTTTTGCAAATATTTCAACGGAGGAAGGGAATTAAAAGAGAGTTTCTTGTGTCATTGTGTATTTGTTGTTTTGTTTGGCCACGGGCTTTTAAGTTCATATGCAAATCTGGGCAGCAGCTAGTGCATCATGCTTGTGCATCAGATCATCCTTGTGCCTGCCTCTAAGCAATTTTCCTAGCTGAGTAAAAATGAAAACCAGGAAATGAATGGAGTTTAAAACTTGTAAATGTGAATTCAGACTTGTTGCATCTTTGAGAAAAGAGATATAACAATCACACATACACAACCACTTAGAACTCTTATTTGTTTTAGACTCTAAGGGCTGTTGCTCTATGCTTGTAACCTTGGTGACCTGTGATGTGTTAGCATTTCATGTCAGGATGTTAGGGAGCATTCCTTTCCTCCTGAGTGTTGTACAATGCTGTAAAGTTTTTTCTGAAGAAGAAGGAAGCTGAGTAATTTCAGTGAACAATATGGGCTTTGATATCAATGAATAATCTAATGTGTGTTTTTTAAAGTACCATGTAGTAAAGAATTTTCTTTTTGTCCTTGATGTTTTCTGTGCAGTGTCCTTGTTAGATCCCCAAACCCACTAAGCAGTGAATTTTTTCACACCATCGATGGCAGTTTTATCTGGATCTGCCAGAGGGGACAGGATGACTTGTTTCAATCCATCCTTGAGGAAAGCTATTCAGGAGTTCTTAACTAGTGGTGTCTATAGTAGCAGGTTTGTCTTTGACGCTTTTTCTCTTCGGGATGTGGGTGCTAATCTTTCACACATTTTCCTTTCCTACATTTTGTATGACTACTGGTGGGTGCCAGTTCCAGTCCTACTGGGCACATTGGAAGATGGATTAGAAGTGTGTGTCCGAACCGCATCTCCTCAGCACGCCCCAGTGCTGTGCTTTCATTTGTGTGGGGAACAGTCTCAGAGTGCCCAAACTTTACCTGCAGCTGAGATTTAACCAAGACATGTGCTCTCACCAGGGCTGGGTCCATGGGACCACACAAGGGACAGTGTACACTAAAGCTTTCTGAGATGTATATAGTGTACAGTTTAGGTCTTCAGCACGAGTCCTTCACCCAATAGATTCATTCCTATTTGCCACACCAATTACTAACACAGATGTAGCCACAGATGGCTCAGGGAGTACTCTTGTCTTCTTTTATTACTATTTGGAACAATAAAGCCGGTGCAGGGTGATATATGAGATGCTGTAATGTGCTTCTGTTCCTGACTCCTCCTGGTGCTTTTCCAGCCCAGAACAAATGATGTACTTCTCTCTTTACTAGGTCAGTTGTCTAATATCTCTATTTGGCCATGTTGAAAGCAGTTTTTTCCTTCCCTTTTACACTCTGTGTGTGTGATGGACCCAAAAGCAGGTGATATTTCAACTCCTAATCAAAATCCAAAGTATTTGAAACCATGGAACCAGGCGAACTTTGCTTTGCAGTGGCATTAGTTGCTTTAGCTAAAGGCCAGAGAATCTCTCAATAATCTAAGTGTCAACTGGTCATCAAAAAACTAGAAAAGTTTACCTACAATCACACCTAACTTGATCTGGTGTTGAGCAAGGAGCTGGTGATCAGAAGATACTCATACAGTCCTTTTTCTGTTTTCAAGTAAATTCTCAGAAGATAGGTACTACTTTGTGCGTCACTTGGTCACTTCTCTCCAGCCATCATGGGATGTCTTTGGTGTTGTGTACCTACATGCTACCACCCATATGTGCCACCTTGTGAAGGTTATAACTTCAGAGTGTATATCTTTATAAAGGCTGTGTGGTCATTAATGCCATGAGAATACACTTTTCTGCTAACATTTTCTCTGCATCAGATTTCGTATTTGGTCCTTTTCTTGTTTGGACATAGAGGCTGTTCAAGTGCTAGAAGCTGTGTTTTTGGTAAGGTAAGTGGTAGGGAAATCATCCTGAGTTACATGTCTGATAAGATCCTGATGAAACTCCTGCATTTACTGAAGATCATATGACTGAGGATCACTCTTTTTTCTCCATTCCCTCTCACTGTTCCTCCTAGCACCTCTTTGCTTCTCTTTCTTACCTTACTGTTTATAGCTTAAGTGAGCTTAAGACTCAGCTCTGTAATAACACACATGCTTCAGCTTCACTAACTTAAATGGTCCAAATTAAATAATATTAAACCAATTCATTTGTATTCATGTAGAAAACACAATGAAGCTTAGTGGTTTTAGTGTGAAACCATTCTCCCTTGACCTATCTCTATCTTATGTAAAAAGTCCCTCTCCTATTTTATAAGCTCCTCTTAAGTAGTAGAACGTACTATAAGGTCTCTCCAAAGCCTTCTCTTCTCCAGGCTGAGCAGCCCCAACTCTTTCAGACTGTCTTCAGAGGAGAACTGCTCTAGCACTCCAATCATTTTTCTGGCACTACTCTGGACTTGCTCCAACAGGTCCACATCTGTCTTGCACTGGGGACTCCAGAGCTGGATGCAGCACTGCAGGTAGGGTCTCACCAGAGCAGAGAGGCAGAATGCCCTCCCTTGGCCTGCTGCCCACACTGATTTTGATGCAGCCCAAGACATAATTGACTTTCTGGGCTGTGAGTGCACGTTGCTGGGTCATGTCCAGCTTTTTGTCCACCACAACCTGCAAGTTCTTCTCCACAGGCTTGCTCTCAATGACTACTTCTCCCAGTCTCTCCTCATATCTGGGACTGCTCTGATCTAGGTGCTGTACCTTACACTTGGATTTGTTTAATTTCATGAGTTTCTTATGGCCCACTTCTCAGAATTTGCCCAGGTTCCCCTGGATGACATCCCTTCCATTTGTTGCTCAGCTTTGTGCTATCTGCAGGTTTGCTGAGGGAATACTCGATCTCATTGCCATTGAAAGGGATATTAAGGAGCAAAAGATGTGAAAGTTACATGAGAAAGTAGATTGCCATGAGCTTTTTACCTATACTCTGAGTGTCAAAAAGAAGCAAAGCCACTCTGCTTTCATTTTCCAGAATCCCTCATTGTGCCACGCAGAGAATTAGAACCACAGCACGAGTCGGTGACATCCTCTGCAAGGCTGTTGGGCAGTCCTTGCATGAGCTGCAGTAAAGCATCTGTGCATGTGTGGGTGCTGGGTGGGATGCCGCCTGGGCATGCCTGAGGGTCCCACCAAGCCCGGAAAGCTCCCCTTGGGCACAAGGGTCCCTTTTAGCAGCTTCCAAGAGAAACAGGGCCTGAGGCCTTTCAGTTTTGAAACAAGATTTGGGCTGACAAGAGGAGCACATAACCAAGTCCCTCTCTGGCATGACCTATTGGAAGGCATTTCTGGTGGTTCATCAGCTTGGGGCTGGGAGAGGAGGCTGCAGGCATCATTACCGTCATCATCATCATCATCATCATCATTATCAGCAGCTTCCTCCTCTACAGGGAGGGTGAATGAGCCAATCCACTGGGGCTGGAATGATGAGGGTCAAAGCCCAGAGACATCCCGTTGGGCACAGGGGCTCAAAGGGAAAGAGCAGAGTCATTCCTCTCCTTCCTCAGAGGGTTCATTTTGAGAGTCTTTTACTGCTGGAAAATCCAATTAAAATACAATGTCTGGCTAAACTTGGTATCTTCATCACAAAAGAATAATAAGCTCTCTGCATTTTGTGTGTCTCTCAGCTAATGAGTTCTCCCCTTTTGTAGAGAAATTCTGAAGACAGATTTTTATTATCTTTTTTATTATTATTAAGAAAGGAAAAAAAGATAGTCTGAATAGACTACCTCTCAGACATTCAGCCCATGTCAAGGGCTGACAAAGCATGTAGAGTGTGATTACAGCTTCCTATTTCATTGCTGAGTGGCTCTATAAATAACTATTCAATGAAAATTGCTGGCAGAAGCATTGCTTTCAAAACATGAAAATGTACAAAAAACCCCCTCAATAACTAAATGCTTTTTTTTCACCTAAGCCTCCTAAGGCTTTATAGGTCCAAAAGGAACAGATTACTGTAAGGATTTTTGAAACAACTTTTCTCTGCTGTGATAACCATTTCTGTTTTCCCTCATCTCTATAAAAGAACTGCAAAGCTAAGGTCTAAAAATCCAAATTCCAGTTGATACTGAGACTGATTTACTTCCTGAACTGGAAAATTAACCTCAAATGAATTTGAGATCATGGACCAAAAGCAAATCTGTACAGCTGGACTTTCAGAGCATTTGGGGCTCGAGGGGGAAACCTGACTCCATCTCTCACATTCTTATCACACATTTGCACATTTCAGCCCGTTTTCCAAGTGTTGGGCTGAGAGTCATGCCTTGTCTAAGTAGATGTCCCACTGATAGCTGCAGTCCAGAAGATATTGCCAGGCTGCTGTCCTCAGTAGTTTGTTTCAGTACCTAATCAGTGTGATGACCAAAAAAACCCCCCCAAAAACCCCAAAACAACAACAATAACAATAACAACAATTAAAAAAACCCCAACAAAACAAAACAAATAAAATAAAAAAAGAAAATCAGGCTGCATCTCCTGTTTGAATTTATTTGGCTTCAGCTTCCAGCCTTCGCTTTGTGTCATGCTTTTTTTCATTAAGTTCAAGAACCTTTTAGAACCAGATATTTTATGTGAAGATATTTATATCTGTGAAGGTGGCCCAGATACTGTCATGGCTACATCTTTTTTTTTCTTCTTTTGAAAAATGGGAGCAGATGGAATACCTTCAATCTCTCTTGTGGTATGGCATTTCTCAAGCCCTTGAATTATTTTCATGGAGTTTTTTTTTTGCTATAGTGCCTCCCTCCTTCCAAATTCTATTCCAAAAGAGGACCCCCAAACTTTACGCAGAACTTGGTGGGTAACAAATTCTTACATGGAGGGGAAAAAACAATCTCAATTCCTACCCACTTACACCTTCAGGGATTGTATTCATCCTTTTGCTACATGGTGCAGGAGATTGTAGCCTTGCTTTGTCCATTCAGTGACGGACCATTTTGCAGGGCCACAGCTCTTTGTTATAAAGCTTCATTTTCAATTTTTTTTTTCTGTAAATAGACTTCTATTCTTGTTCCTGCACTTATTATTTGCATGGATCTGTTTGCAGAGATGTTTTCTCTGAATGGACCCAGAAGACTGCCTTAAAAACAGTTCACAGCCATAAAAATTCAAATGACATTTCTGCCCATTAAGCAAAAGTATCTCAATAACTTTGGGGCATGTAACCCTAAACTAAAGAAGTCTATGTTCTCAAAGAGAAACTTCTCACACCGGTTCCAGCAATACTGGGGCTAAACAGTTGTTACTGTTTTTTCTTAAATTTTGAAAGGAACAAAGCTATGTTTTCTTTTACAAAGGGGTTCCATATGTTTCTCAGTCGTTCACATGTTGTAGACAGCTTCAGGTGCACTGGTTTTGTTTAGCCACATATTACACTCCGTTGTAGAAATTAACGCAGAACTCCAACTTTTTGGCTTTTATGAAACAGATGAGAAACTAATTTTGTTGGTAATCAGATTATTCTGTGTTTACCTGCAGACTCCTTTAAAGTACCCTCCTGCCAAAAAAACCCCCAAAATGTTTATCATTTTGGATACAACACATTTCATGAACACTTTCAAAGAATTTTGGACTGCACTAAACAATACATTAGTTGAGTTGCAATCCTGAGCATCAAAGACACTCGATTTACTTTCAAATAACTGATACTCAGTTTTAAAATACAGACTACTTGGCTGTCAGAAGTTAATTATTTAGAATTCTTTGTTGCTCTGTTAACTCAGAACTATGTCTGCTATGAGGAAATTTTTGTGAACTTTGATAAATCCAGTGAAGACTTTTATCTAACAACTATCCATACTCTAGCAATGGTTGTGTATGAAGCAAAAGAGACAAATATCTGAGATTTGATGTGAAATTCATACATACCTTTGAATAATACATAATATCTTCAGATCTCCTGGAGAGTGATACATGATTAAATTAAAGACTTTAGAATGCACAAAATTGTCTAGTCATTGTCTTCCACTTCCTTATCACTGCTAGGGTAAGATTTCCAGATTGTATCAGATAAAGAAAAAATCTGCATTTGGTGAACTTTAGAGAGATCAATTTCTCTTTTTGAAGATAATAATCCTTATTCCCACCAACTCTAGCATTCATTTACACCACTTTGACTGTGAAAATAGGATTTAGAGTAAGTGCAAATATATCTAGCTCTAGCTTCCTGGCTGGGAGTAAAGCCATTAGTGTGAGTGTCAGACCCTACAGTTTTATCTCATTTCCTCTTATTTGTGCCTGTATCCCACAGTGGGAATAGGGTGTAATCTCCAGAATATAAGGAGAGGGACCAAGAGCAGAGTGATACCAATTGTCACACGACAAGGTGATAGTTTCTTCCAGCCCTCTGTTGAGCTCTACGACCTGCAAATTATATTTTTCAGGGGCTATATTCCAATAGGAATTTTTAAAGGGGTATATGTGATGATGAAGGGCTAGAGCTAGAGATGAAACGAACTCATCCAAACTTTTCAAAATCCCAGAGCTGTCTGTGCCTGTAGGTCTGCCCTAACACGAGATGTTCACAGTGCTCATGCAGGCTCAGGACAACTTGCTGGCAGCTGGCGTGCTTCCCTGCACCACAGCCAGAGCCACTGTGGGATGGTTTCACTTCCACCAGAACTGTTAGAGGCTAAAAAGCTTTGATAAGCATAAATAAAGAAAGGGAAAGGTGGGTGAACATCTCCTTCCCCATTCTGTTTAGCTGTCACTTACTCTGTTGGTTGATGGTAAGGTTTTGGTTGTGTAAGGCTGTCATGTCACGTTGGACTTAGCGTCTGAAAGCCAAAAATACTCAAGGGGCTGGAGGATCATGTGGCTGTTCTTCCAGCCAAGTTTCCCTCAGATCTTTAAGCAGCTGCTTCAGAAATGCATTCTTGCTGCAGACCTTCTGGAGACTTGGAATGCCTCACAGAAGGGCTGGCTAATGACGCTCCTGTGCAGTGAACTTTCTGCCCAGGAATGCACTGTCTCCCGTGAGCGCCAGCAAACACAAGCACTCACTGGGAGTGGCTTGCTTAAGATAATCTGAACAGAGAGGCCACCCTTGTTCCCCATTTCAGGAAGACAAACTCAGGTGTTCTCTCACATGTAAGCTGAGCATTTTGATGGGCACAGGCTGTTCCTGTTCCTATAATAATGTATTTCCTCAAAGTATCAAAATAATTTATAGCTTTCCTGAATGAAATCTGATGGAAAAATGTTATTTGGCAGACAAGGTACACCTTAGCCCTGAGACAAGCTTAAATGTATATAGTAAAGCAGGGAATAGAAAATTCCATCCTGTCTCCAGCAGCTGCTAGGCTGTGGCTTCATCCCCTCCACTTAAATGCTTAAAGCAATCCCCAGTTGTCCAACATTTAAATTATTTGAACACTTCAGAGATTTTATTGCTCTTCCTAGTTACTGTGGTATGAAAGTTCTACTTCTGTGCTAAATTTGAAGCATCTTCTTCAAATAAAAATAAAAATATAAATAAAATAATTCACAATTCACCTAAATAAAATAATCACATTCCCATCAACATAAGGATAGTGTTGCCCATGGGTGAGGGAGAACACTGTGGTAGGCAGGGAGCAACCATAGAAAGTGGAACTATATCAGTCTTAACATAGTTACTCATGCTGAGGGTTGGGGCTGCTCTGGTGTCCTCACATTTCCTCTGCTCATGCTGCCAGCTTGCTAACATGAAGGGTGCAGTTTCTCTGTGTAATTTTGACCTTCTGGTCCTGAGATTCCATCATTTAGGCTTCCCCTTTGAGTTTTGAACTTGGACAGTTTCTTTTTGTAACCAAACCTCATCCAAAATCTAAGCATTTCAAGCCTCCGTTTTACATTTTTGAAAGGCTTGATCAAAAGCAGAGTGAAGTCAGTGGAAGGACTCTCCCTAACCTCAGTGTATTTTGGATAAAGCCCTAAGGCAAGGCTCACATTCCATACATTTTAGCTTGGATTTGGATTTTCATAAGCTTTAACACTCCATAAAGCTGCCAGTTTCACAAATCTACATCCCATAGTATGTGTTTTCAGCTTCTTGGTTTTGTAAGAATGCTTTAAAGCTGAGAGAGGAGTTAATGAATTTTTCAGGACTATAGCATGAACCAGTGACCTCGACAGCACACCAGTTTTCATTGAGGATGCTGTGGGTCCTTCTCTTGCATGAACATTTACGTCTAAGAAATGTGAATGTATGTAAAAGCAGGTTCATTTACAGCAAGGGAGATAAAAAGCTCTGTTCAGCAGGAGGGTGCAAATAGACTGCCTAAATCCAGAAAAGAAAGATCTAAATGCATCTGTTTCCATTTTCACCCTTGCTTGCTCAATGTAGGCTTAGTCTGGTTTTGATTGATACCAGAACAGGTTATTAGAATACCACTTAAATTTCTAATCCAAACAGACTTATTATCTCAGTTGGATCTGACCCCTTCCTGGCTAAAATCAAAGCAAATTTTGATAGGAACAGAACCAAATCCCTTCAGCTGTCTGGAAAGAAATAGTACTACTAATGCCTGAAATCAGTACAGCTACACCCATTTACACAGTCACTGCCTGGCTCCTGGAATGCTTTTTTTTTTTTTTGCCAAGACTGTCTCAGAAGAATACTATTTTTGTATTCATTGCAAAATAAAATAATTGCAAAAATTCATTGCAAAAATAAATAGTTTTGTCCTGTGGTGATGATTTCTGAATATAGCCATGAAAATGTTTAGTACAGGAAAAAACAATTTTTTAAATAGATAAAGCATTTTTTTAAGTAAACAAAACCT
Source organism: Nicator chloris (assembly GCA_013400495.1). Taxonomy (NCBI): domain Eukaryota; kingdom Metazoa; phylum Chordata; class Aves; order Passeriformes; family Pycnonotidae; genus Nicator; species Nicator chloris. Next base: position 33,228 of record WAAE01000600.1, read on the forward strand.
GCAACATTTTTTGAGTGTTGAACATGAAAATGAATCTGTCTAAAATATTTATCACACTTAATGTCCCCTCTTTGCTTTAATTATCTTGTATGTATTATGGCCAGTGTCAACAAATCATGTTATTTTTACCTGCAGTAAAGTAAAAACTCCAGCCATATTATCAGGCTATGAAAATTTTACATTAATTTTCAAAAGTATAACTATATAATCAAAAGTAGTATGAGGCTTTGTTTACCACTTGAAACAGTTGCTGCTCCAATGGGCATTTCACAAACCAAAGTCCTGATAATACTAGGGCAAAGAGGATAGCTGAAAACTTCAGGTCTGTTCCACTGTTACCTCCATTTGCACCTGGTCCTGAGGAAAAAGTCTTATTCTGCTTTGCTGCATGTTTGCAATGAAGGAGAAACCAGCTAAGTCGTGAACTCTACTGCTCTGCACCTGTTGGCAGCATCTTTTTTTTCCATTGTACAGCTGCCAAGGTGTATGGAGGCTCTAATTCCTTTGTGCAAAGAGACTCCTTTCCATCACCTTTTCTATGAAGCAAATTTAAGCTAAAAGCAGACAGGACAAATGTGACATGAACCCTTACTGGGTATAAGTATTCCAGCTGCTGCAGCAATTTCAAGCACCTGCAGTTTATCAAGTTAAGCATAAGAACAATTGACATTGTGGGAATAACAATCATCTAGGCACGCTGTTTGAGAGGCAATAACACATTTTTTTCCTTGCACTTTGTTTTTAGGAGCTTGGTGTTCATCCTGAACGTCTAAAGAATAATTTGTTATGAACATGTAATATTTATTAGAAAAATATTCTTTAGAAAAATAAAGCTAAGAAACTCCTCCACGCCCACCCCCCACCGCATACTTACTAAAGAGATTCCTTTGCCATTTGATATCCTGATTTTTTATTTCTGAAACAAAGCAGAAATTAACCAAGTTTATTTTAATAATTTCAAAATATAGTATCAGCTGATCAACCTCTTCCTACTGTCCTGCTCATAACTAAAAAAAGGAAGCTATAAGTACCTTCATATGCACCAAATAACAGAACAGAACACTGCTATATACTTAGTCTGACATGCCTAAAATAAAATAACATCATCAGTCTGTACTAATCAATAAAGACCTGTTAGAAGATATTGAAGATTTCAAAGTACTGAAAGATTTCAGAGACTGAAGACCCTCACAGAAGCTGCAGGGTTGGGCATTTCTTGCCTGTTTCTACCTTGAGACCTTGGCAGTTACCCACAAAAGGTGTTCAACGTGAGCTAAGAAAAGTGAGATCTCATTGTCTTCCCATGACCATGTAAGGAAAGGTTATGAAGTGCAAAAGACAAGTAGTATAAAGCTCTCAAAAGTCCTCTTGCAGAGTTAAAGTTTGATTCATGAGTGTGAATCATTTCACATTCTTGCACAGAAGTGCCATGAAAGGCCCTGCATACCTCAGCAGGCTATTTTCTTTCTTGAGATATATTTATCTCAATTTTAAGAGAATACAGAAACATTAACTTTATGGCATAAAAAGCATAGCTTAAGGAGAGAAAAAAACCTTTTCTGGGTTTACACTTTGGTCATGATACGAAGTAGACTGAGTCCTTTTCCTTTCATAACTGCGTGATTTCAAAGCATCTTCTAATCAGAGTAAGCTGCACGTGCTGTAGAGTCTCCAGCTGTATTTTGCAAGTGACCTCTAGTGTCTGTCTCTTTCTTTTTTTTCCCAAATCAAGACCTAAATCAAAAAAGTCTATTTCAATGTTACACCATTCTCCTCCTGACACAGCATACTTCTAACACAGCCCTCTGAATCTCTGTTCCCATAAACTATAGTTTATAATATTTAGCTGCTTTTCTCTCCTGTTTGTCTCAAGTTGTGGGCAACATTTTGGTTCTAGTGAAGGTGCCTCACAGATCCTGTGCACAGATGATGCAACTACCCCACTTGAATAGCTCTGGCAGAACAAGTTCAGTGGCTTGTTGTATTAATAGTGATGCTCGCCCTCCTTCCCTCTTGCTCAACTTACCAGCAAGAAATCTACTTCAGTGTATGCACTGGCTCAGTGATGTGACAGCATTCAGTAAGTCTTCAAAGGACCATACCCCTGAGCTGGTCCCAGTAACTGGTTTACTTGGTGCTACATGTTTTGAGTTCCCACTGACTCCAGTTAAGCTTGTGACATTTCTTGAAATTAGCTGGTGACATTTCTGGAAATCCCCAAAGCTGACACGTCTTTACAATGTACATCTCCCCAGGCCTCCAGGTCTTTTGTTGGTCAGGCAGGATACCCTAAAGCATGGTGCACTGACCCTGTCTCAGGCCAGTTGGATGGAGGGCTGGGTGGTCAGTGTCTGTCTCCCTTCATGAGCTCTGCAGGGACCTAGGAGGTGGTGGTGAAAGGGAGGATAACCTTAGAATGTATTGCAATTTGTTTATCTGTATCTGATTAGACACTTTAAAAGTCCATTTGTATGAATGGGTTTTGAAGTGATCTCTTTAGCAGATATAATAAGAAAGGAAAAAGGAAATTACTGCTTTATCTAGATTTTATCTGGATTTTTTTTGTTTGTTTGACTGTCATTATTCCTACAGTATTCCCTGCTCCTAAAGTCCAGGCTGTTAACTCTTCACTTGCATTCTTCCATCAGCAAAGGCTTCTTCTAAAGGACTCCTCAAACCAACTCTTTGAACTAAATGCTGAACAATACCTGGTCATTGGCACACAGACATTCAGGGATAGAGAGTTTTCTTAAAAAAAAAAAAACACGACAAAAAATCCCCCAAACCAACCCCAAAAAATCCTACTTTATGGGGATGTTTTGCATAGGGCAATGCTTAAATGTGGAAATTAATTTTTGAACAATCAAAAATCAAAGAAATGGTGGAGAGTCCCACCATCAGTTGGGTATTAAGAGATCAAAGGATGATCACAATACCCAACTGATGGTGGGAATCTCTACCATCTTCTCTTGAACCAGAAGAGACTCCTTAAAATGTAAAAATCACTTGGAGCACTGTGTCCGGTTCTGGGGCCTCCAGCATAAGAAGGACATGGACCTGCTGGACGGAGTCCAGAGAAGGGCCATGGAGATGCTCCATGGAGCTGGAGGGCTGGAGTACGTCTCCGATGGAGACAGGCTGAGATAGCTGGGGCTGCTCCACCTGGAGAAGCGAAGGCTCTGAGGAGACCTTATAGCAATTTCCAGGACCCAAAGGAGCTACAAGGGAGTTGGAGAGGGACTTTGTCCTAGGACACGTAGAGATAGAACAAGGAGGAATGGCTTCAAACTGAGAGTAGATTTAGATTAGATACGAGGAAGATATTCTTTACTGTGAGAGTGGTGAGGCACTGGAACAGGTTGCCCACAGAAGCTGTGGGTGCCCCATCCCTGGCAATATTCAAGGTCTGGTCTAGTGAAAGGTGCCCCTGATCATGAGATGTGGTTAGAACTAGATGTTCTTAATGTGTCTTCCAACCCTAACTGATCTGTAATTCTATCGATGAAATTCTTAAGGTCCAGCTGGCCTGACTGCAGTAGCTTGTGCATGATCCGCTGCTGTCAGTTCCCTGTAGGATACAGGCAACCTGCTGCCCATCGCACCTGCACACAGGGGATGTTCTGTCAGAGCGTTCCCGGGCCTGCACAAGCAGCTCCCGCTGACTGTTTACAGATGTTTTACGCCTGTGCCATTAGGCAGGTGCTGCGGCCACCCCCGGCCCGGGGGCACGGACACTTCTCTGACAGCCGGCTTTAAAAACTGGCCCAGCCTGTAAGGAGTTTTATTTTCCGGGGAAAACCGGTTTGTGGCCTGTGGTCAGGCGGCCGGCAGGCGGCAGCCTGTGCCCGCCTATGGCTGGCGGGAGGTTTTGCCACAGTCTTACGTGGTTTGCGTTTTTGTTTGTTTGTTTTTGATTTGGGTTTTGTTTGTTTGTTTTCTTCTTGCGAATTGTCTCCCCTCTTGAGCTGTTTGAAGCATGTCTGTACAATAAGCCCCTGAACTCCGTCCATGCACTCTGTCAAAGCCCTCAGCTTCCCTCACCGCCCCTCTGGTGCAGACCCACTTACTCTATCCCACCCCCACCCCAATTTACACATTCCTTTTGCTCCTCAGGGCTCTCTAGCCCAGCCACCACCCCACTGCAGTGGGCAACCTCCATCCTGTGAGGCCTTCACTCCCATGCCTCCCTGAATTTTGTGGGACTCTAGGGAATGCCTGTCCCCAGAAGGCAATGCCATGTCTCCAAGCTCAGCAGCTGCTGGATTACAGCAGCATCAGGAGACTGGGGACTTCACCCTTTGCAGAGGCCAAGTTTGCCTCTGAGCACAGCAAGATTTCTCCTGTGTCCTGCTTCACTCAGAGTCCTCAGGTGTGGTGCTGGATCCCCATCAACCCTGTGAGGAGCCCAGGCACTAATGAAGCCACGGCCTCTTGTATGCACCAGGGGCTGCTGCCTTAACACAGCAGCAAGGTCTGAGCAGCAGGGTCTCCTCAGTAAGGCCTGCTCTTGCTGAGCTGGGAAGTCCCTAAGAGCCTTGTTCCAGCACAGGCTGCCTCCCAGCTGCAGGAAGGGATTAAAGTGCTACAAAGACCATCTAGCCCTGAGATCTAGGGTCTTCTGCTGAAGTTCTCAAGATGCTGCTGCCCTTTTTTACTTTCCTGGACACTTGAATGTTCATCCCAGATCAACAGCATGGAATGTGAGTGTTATGGTCATAGGAAATGGCTCCATGCTGCCCCACATCCAGTAGGTTTCACCATCTAGTACATGGATTAGGAAAATAAACTGCTCTCAGGCAAACACTCTCCTTTTGGCTTAGGAAATGCAGCAACTTGCTGAAAGCTTTAAAGTTCTGCCAGTTTGCCAGTGTGGTATTTGAAACACGTCAAAACCCAATGAGAGAGAGAATATAAGGTATCAGGGCTTTAAGTGTTGGGTGTGCCTGGGAGCCACCACCTGGGAACAGTCTCTTGGGGCAGTTTGAAACCATTTCTTTTTGGGCAGACTGATGGAGACAAAGCTTCTTATAGCCCATCACCCTGCTTCCACCTGCTAAACAGCCCTCCCTGCAGCCCTGCAGCAAAAGTGGGGAGTCTTAGACAGGAATCTTAGACAGGAACTTCATGGAGTCTTATTTGTTTGTTTGGTGCAAAATGAGAACCGTTTACCCCCACTGCTCCTCTTGCCACTGGTGCATGGCAAGAAAAGACAGCCTCAAAGCCATGGAAGAGTCAGTAGTGACAATCTGCTCTGGGCTGTCCTGCAGCCCCACTCTGGACACCATGCTCTCTTGTCTTCACAGTCATTCAAGAGGTCTGCTCTGCACAGCTTTTTCCTCTGCAATTATGAGATAATGGGGATCACACATGTAGAATAGGCAGAGTTTTGTGGAAAACAGCAGCGCTGGAATGTACTGTGAAATCCTAGATGTCAAAGGGATTTCTTACACTCTGAGTATCCAAACCAGACTTCCTGCCATCCTACAACTAGAAACACTTCCAATTTATAAGAGAAAACACACCAATTAAATACCAAGAGTTCTTGTTTGCACATGACAACATTAGATACTTCAGTACCTTTCCTTTACTCAAAATAAATAAATATAAACAAATGTTTTGGCAGTGGCATTGCAGGAGCGTGTGTGTGTGTGTGTGATTTTAGATTGTAACTTTAGGGGTAGGTTTTCAGCTGAGTTTTCATCTACCTGTCCCCATGATGGCATGGCCAGTGCCATGTGTGTCAATGGCCATGTCAGGATACACCTGTGGTGGGAGGACTTCTGTGCTTCAATACTGAAGCCTTGCTCTGTTTCTGTGAGCCTCAGGCTAAGAACAACCACTTTCCTCCATGCTGCTGTGACCACTTGCAGGTGTCTTTGCCACAGGAGGGACAACATCAGCTGTCTAACTTGTGGGGAAACTGTTGGGAGATGCATGCCTGGAGGGGGATGTATGTATAGAATATATGCATCCCTCCTCAGCTAGCAACTTTTTAGAATTTCAGTTTCTGCCTGATAACGGGAAGGTGACAGTGCAGAGGAAATTTTTTTTTCCAGTCTTGGTGGAAAATGGCTTTGATAAATAATAGGATGAGCAAGACAGGAAGCATTATTTCTGGGCATTACCTTGAGCAGATGTGATATTTTGTAGCCTCATGGACCCTAAGATTAAATTCTTGATTTTTAAATGCAAAAAAAAATCACTTCAATCAGTCTTCAATAAAATAACATAACCTGTAGATCATATTTGCACCTAAAAAATTGAAGAAAATATTACTTCTCCACTGGAACTTTTAAAGTACCAGTGGAGAAGTAATATTCGGCTGCTTGGGCTGGAATGAAAGGGATGCAAAGGGGTGACAAAGGTGGTTTAAATACTGTATTAGCACTTTTATTAATTTAATTTATTTATTATCACTGTATTAGCAAACACAAGATAGGTGGTAGCTGGACCAATTTCTAGTTGTGGCTAAAAAACTCTTGCTGGTGCACAGCTCCAGAATGTACCCAAAATAGAGTTTTCTTGGCTAAAATCTCTCCTTACCTTCACATGACAGCATCTCACCTGTCTCATTGCTGATGGAGGCATTGCAAGGTAAGAGAAAAGAAGGAGGAATAAAAGTGAAGTTCTGTAACTACAGAGAGATGTGATCATTCGAGAATTTCTTGAATGCACTGATGTCTTAGAAGCTTAGATACCATGGAGATAGTTGCCTTAGCAATGTTTTAGCCACATAGGCATTCACAATCAAGCCTGCTTCTTGTGGCAAAATGATGCTGTGTTACTTTTTTTTTTTGCAAAGCTTTTGTGAATGTACAATAAAGCAGTTTATGGGTTTTTAACTAGACCTCAGATTTTCTCGCAAGCTTCTCATCCTTGACATTCTTTTATTTTTTCATGGAGGTTAATTCTGAAAAGAAGTGTCTTTCAAGCTAAGGCTTTGTACATACCAGAGCCTGTCTGATTTGGCCCCTGTTCCCCTCAAGATAAAAAAAAATCCCACTTCGAAGGTGAGAAAGGATAAATTTCAGAGGTGGTGTTCAGATTTTTGTCTTTTAAAAACTAGTACAGCCTGAGTTGCTGTAGGTTTAACATTTCCACAGCATGACATAGTTTCAAAATCTGTGTATTTTCGCAGTAGGAACTCAGACACACCAAATGTTATGAAAATGGAGGAAGTGGGCAGATATCTCTATTATGATTTGCAGAGTATCTTAATAAAGCCAGTAGGTAAATATATAAAGTGAGATTAAAGACAAAAGCAATTATCTCCTCTAGTTAGAATTGGAAGTATTTGCATTTCAAAGTTATTTTTTGAATGAAGACAATTTGGTGTAGAGAAGGGAACACAGGTGACCTTGCCCTTGATAAGTAACAGCTGTGTTAATTACCCAATTCAGCCTCGCCCCTGAGGAGTCACAGCTACATCCAATAAAGATAAGTGTGATGAAAGGGAGTGGGTTAGCTGGTGAGGAGGATTATGAAGGAGTCGGAGCCTTGAAGAAGAGGTGAAGAAGAAGGCTCCTGGGGAGGGAGAATCACTGCTGTGAGGTCGGTCTGGGTCTGCAGTCAGAGCTTGTTGTTGGAACCTGCAGTCACAGTCTAGCCAGGTAAAAGCCTGCATTCAGAGTCTGCAATCCAATACCTGCAGTCAGAGGCTGCAAGGGAAACCTCCAGTAGGAGCTTGCTGTAGCCAGAGTCGGTGAATAGTTGGAGTCAGGCTGGCTGAGCTATAAAGAGGAACAAATCAGGACCCTTTTCATGCTGTGATAAAGTGGAAGTCTGTGTCTCTGCTAGTTTCTACCCTCTAACAAGAGTGCTGCTGCAACAGTTTGGAATTGTAGAACAGGCAAAACTGTTGCCTGGTAGGGTAGCAGAGGTGGCAATAAAGCATTAGTGAGGCAGTGGTGGCTTCTGTATGGTGTGTGTGCCCTCCCAACACCTCCCAGCTTTAGATTCCATGCAGGAGTGGCAAACCTGGCTTTCCAGGACCTTCACTCAGGATTTTGTCTTTGATCACAAAAGCTCTGTGCTTTTCAGGCTGTGGAGAAACCCTGGACTAGCTCAGTGACAGTGCTCACTTCACCCAGGTTTGTGCTCCTTACACCAGGCATCCCTTTATGGAAGTATCTAGAGCAGAGGTAGAATCCAATGAAAACCAAAGTGTTTTTAGTGTTTCTTGATGTATGCTAGCCATGTCTAAATATGGGAGTCCTGTGGAAGCAATAGGTGCTACCTTCTTTCTTTCAGTTGTTTACCACGCTCTCCCTACCTCTCCTTTAATTTTTCTCCCTTCCAAGAAAACCAATAAAGCACAATTAAGAAAAGGCTTATTTATGTTGCTCTTTTCAGGCTGTTAATCATAGACTCATAGAGCAACTCATGTTGGAAGGGACCTTGAAAGACCATCTGGCCCAACCTTCTGTGGGAGCCTCAAGGAGGATCATCTAGCCTGTTTAGTTGTGCCTTTAGAATCTGTAGTGATGAGACCTGTACCCCGGGGACATTGTTGCTCTTATTACTGCAAACAATTTCTTTCTTATCTTGAGATGAAACCTATCCTCATGCAACTTGTACCCATTGCCTCTTTTCTTCTTTGTGTGGCTGCTTGTGAAGAGAGCACCTGTCTTCTTTGCATTTATTTTTTAACTACTGAAACTATGAGGTCCTCCTTGAGCCTTCTCTTCCTGAGGGGGAAAATACTTAAATCCTATAGCCTTTTCTCATAGGCCAAGTTCTCCAGCTCTTTGATAGTCTTTGTGGCCCTTCTTTGTAGTTGTCTAGTCTGTGCATTGTTTTTGGATTGTGGGAACCAGGACTGGACACGGTACTCCAGCCACTGTGCAGTGATGGGAAGAGTCAAGTTTGTCAATATGCTTATAGGGACAGGTGAAAAATATTAGGAGATAAGGAGATTGAGAATAGAAAGAAATAGATTTACAGGACTGGGGAAGGGTATGCCACCTGGGGAATTTCTGATTTATTTGGTTGGCAAGCCTACAAGACCTGTATTTGGGGTGGCTTGTATGTGTAGCCTTTTCTTTTTTTCAGTAACTTCCATTCCCATCTAATCTGCAAGGCCATGAGAACTCAAATCTGCATGAAATCATAATTAGCTGTTTGTCATTTCTGTTTCAAGTGATTTCTCCCACTGAGTCTGAAGCAGAGTCTATTATTGTGCTATTTTTGCCTCACAGCCCTACAGGAGTGCCTAAGTGTCCTGTGCTGAGCTCTCTAGAGGGAGAAGCAGGTCTGTGCTCTGACAAGGCTGTGCTCCCCCACCAGAATGATGTTGGAGGCTGATGGGCATGTTTCCTGAGCCCTTGCTGTCCTCTGCAGTGGCTTTGGCACTTTATGCTGAAATATTCCCATGATTAAATGCCACAGCATGTGTTTAAGACAGGTTAATCTTTAAATCAGTTGTCATGTCTGAGTTGTGCACTTTGTGGGATTCTGAAGTGGTCTTTATAACTTTTCAGATTGAATTTTAATGAGAACATAAAAGCTGTTTGACTGTTATGCACTATTTTTTGTTATAATCACCATTAATCGTCATATCATAAAACCTCATTTTCATCAGAGTTTGATTCACATTTCATAAATGCCTCTGGCAAACACTGGAATGGCACCTTGTCTTCATAAACCTCAGGTATCTTCTCTGCTTAATGAGGGTCCATCATCTGTGGTGGATCTGCAGCAGGACAGGGCTCTCTGAAGGAGCACAAGGGCTGGTGGAGACTGATGGCTTCCATGAGGCTGCTGCCACCACAGCTGCTGGAGAAAAGCTGTGTGGTGGTGAAGCAGTGGGAAGATGTCTGCAGCAGCAACTCTAGTGCCACAGATGCAGAGATGATTTTTCCTTATTTTATGGGATAAGTCAGTGCAAGTCACTGGGAGATTTGTGGGAGAAAATCATGGTAGATGTGGAAAAAGTAGAATCTATTTATCTAAATCAGTGCTTATAGTGGCCAAATCTGAAGTTGCAAAGATGTTTAAAACATTGGAATTGTTCCTGGTGTAAATAAATGAAGAAGGGAAATACCCAAAAATGCACTCAAGGAAATCTGATTGGCATTTTACACATGCTTGTTGCAGTAAACATTGTGTTGGTTCAATTTAATCCTAGTATATTTATTTTCACTTTTTTAGGAGAGCACCCCCCAGGGACAGATGTACTTGGATAACAAAGATTACAGTACAGTTTCTAGACAACAAGAGATGGATCTGAATCAGACATCATCACATCAATCCAGTTTATCTGCAAAGGTGGCAGCCAAACCCATGACCAGAAGTTGTAATGAGCTGCAGTTATTAAAAGAGTATCATGGCATGGTAGTGAGTCTTGGAGAGCCACAGACCCCGTGTGAAAAATCAGCAATAGAGGAGAATGGCTGCATTGCTCTGGGGAAGGATTTTACTCCTGTGCCCATGCAGGGAAGGTAAGAATAAGAACAAACAGGATGTTTTTTCTCCAAATCAAAATTAATTTTTATTTCCTTGCAGGACAGATACGTATGTTCAGTAAGTGAATGTTTCTCCCACTGACACAAAAAAGCAAAACCTTCATTGGAACATCAGGGCAGTTGAAATTGCCATGGAGGGGTCATGGATCACCAGATTTCTAAACTAATCTCAGCGTTAATAGCCACCACGGGCCAACTTGGCTGTGTTTTCAAGATCAGACAATTGGCTTTTCTTCTTTACTCTGTGTCAGAGAACACAGAGATAAAGCAGTTTTCACATCCCACCCTATACCTCTTTCAGAAAAACACATCATAAAGATGTAGAGAGACTCACTACAGCTGAGGCTACAAATGCTAAAATGGCACAATTCAGCACGGCTCTGACAGCTGACACAGCACACATCAAGTGAACAAGGAGCCTGTGCTCCTCATGCATCCTCTCCCACATCAGGAAAGGTGCAGGTTGCTGGGCAGAGATGTTAATCTTTCCTGTTGCGACAGATACAACATCAGCAATTCTATTTGTAAGTACTTAGAAATAATTTATAGACCCCCAAAATATTTCAGATGGATTTGGAAAACTTTGAACCAGCAGCAACCACAGTGAGTGGAAGGCAGCCAGGGTGGACTGTCAACTTTGTTGGGTGGTTTTGAGCATCTTTAGAGGTGGCTTGACAGAACCTAAAGTGAGAGAAAAGTGCTGTATCTAATCCAAACTCCTGCAGAGCACAGGCCTTGAAGTGCTGCTTGGCAGTGTCTGCATTGAGCAAGGCTTACACTGCAGTTGTGAAGTAGAGTGCCAGCACAATATCTGGAACCCAATGCTGCAGACCTTTGTGTTGTGTCTACAAATCAGGAAAATCATGTCATGTGGGAGGTGCAGTCCTGTGGGCTCCCCACCGTACTGGTGACACCTCTGGTTTGGTGAGCAAGGCTGAGATCTGTTCCATGCCCCTGCATCTCAGTTAGAAGGAAATGTGCTTATCTTGGGAAGAAAAGAAGTTTGGGGCATTTTGGTAAGTTCCCTCACCTGAGCAAAGGGGAGCCAGGCTAGCTGGATGAGTTTTGTTGTTCCCTTACGCACATCGTAAGTATGGCATAGGAATCTACAGCAAACCCAGTCAATGTTTTAATGTGCATCTGGAAGTGTTTCTGTCAAAATGAGTATTGGAATATGCTTTCCAAATATTAAAAAAATAGTCAAATGATCAGCTTGACCAAAAAAGCCCTATAAATCCCTTAGAATTTTTTTGAGTATTTGAGGATTTTTGTGTTGACTAAGAATTTTACTGATAGAAACAAATCTTGTAAAAGTTCAGTTCAATATGTGAAGGGATGGGTTAATGTCTTATTCTGAAAGACTGTGGTAAGTGCAACATATATGTGAGGATGGGGAGAAGGGAAGGACTGAGTGCATCTGAAGACAAGGTTTTTCTTTTGTGATTTCACATCTAAATCTTGCTGCAGCTGCATTTTCCGGTGCTGTTTACTCTCCTGTTTACTATCCTGTCACTTGGACAAAATTTGTATTCTTACAGACCAGCTTTCACAGTTCTGCTAAACTTCTTCCTATTATTTTTCAGTGAGTGATAGGAACTTGTGTAACGGTGATACACAACTTCTGTGAACCTCTGAACCATCTGGCAGTCATCTCTGGTCTCAGGTGCCAGAGATTGAAAAATAATAGGTCATGGGGGAGCCCACCTTCCTGTGAGTGCAGAGAGTAACTCCAAGTCTTTTGCTAACACTGTTAGTGTGGAGTAAACTGGAGTCGCTGTGTGTGATTTAGGAATAGAGGTATAATTAAATAGCCGTATCCATGTTCTCTTTCAGACAAATGTATATCTAATCTTCTATAGCAGTATGTTAGGGTTCAGGAAAGTTTTCTCAAAATTTCTTCTTGTTAATCTTTGCCTGTTGCTCTTCCAATATTGATTTTTTTTCTTTTTTTCAACGTGAAGATTAAACTTATCAGTCTCTCCTTAGCATATATTTTAACCAATATACATAAGGTTAAAATACAGATGTTGCCTTTATGACCACTCTATCTGAGTAATTCCCCTTAAATCATTGGGACTACCCAACAGAATGCAAAGAAAAACACGGATAAATTCTTGCAGAGTCACAAGTGGTTTGATTAGTGTCGTGAGAATGAGAATCAGCTTTCAATGTCAATTGCTCTTTGGCTTGCAAAGAAAACTACTGATTATTAAAAAAGAGACCATCTTTTTTTTTTTTTTTCCCCCATATAGTGGTTCACTAGATTAGCATGTCTGTATGGTTTATTTTAATGCATCTACTTAACTTAAATTGCTGAATTATCTTTCAGGATAAGATTCCAAGGTTCTCTAAATTTTTCAAGTGTATAATGAGACAAGACTTTGCAAAGAATCTATTTAATTGAACAGGGGATTTATGTCAGTCTCTAAAATAACCTTTAAGAAAGTGTTCTTGTGTTAAGCAGTACTGTTTACCCTGGGACAGATGTTCACCCTATTTTGGACTAAGCATTTCCTTTTGATTGTAGCACAGTCCTGCAGGTATTTTGTGGTCAGTGTGCCTTTTGGGCTGTCTGCCTGTCAGAATGCCTTCTCATTCACTTTCCATATTGAAGAGTGGTGCCTTTTCACTCCAGGTTTTATTGCAGTGCCTTAGGTACCCTTGGCTCTCTGTGAGGAGACCTGGACCATCCACTGTGGTCACTCCAATGATTCTGTATTTTCAGAGCGTCCTTCCAGGCTAGAAATAAGCCTGTCTGCCTTCTTGTGAACAACACAGTTGCTTCAGTCCTGCTTGCTGTGGGCAGTATAGGCATGCCTCTGAAGTAGACCATGAACGAGCACCTGGCCTAGGTGTATGTTTACACTGAACTGTGGTGTATTTTAGACTCTTGGAAATGCAGCTTTTAAAGTACTAAAACATGGCAATGAAGTCTGCATTTTGATTTTTCATTTCTCTCAAATTCCTCAGACTTTAAACAATGGTTTGACCTGGGTCCTTTTCATTACAGTTACATCAGAATCACTTTTACAGTCAATGGACCTTGGTCCAAACCACCTTCATGAGCTCCTTACAGGTAATCCTCCTGCTTACCTTGCAGGAAGATTCCACACTGCTTTGTGGCAGCATGGGCAACACTCTTCAGGTCAGCACTGACATCTCTAAAGGCACAAGCTACTCCATTCCATCATGTATCTGTACATACAAAAAGCCCTTTGGTCTCAACATTGTCAGTGCTATTTGCATGGGAAGAACTTAACAGCATGGTTTTATATGGACCAAATCTGAGATCGTCCTTTTTGATCCACAGGAATGGGTGAAGTCAGATATTTTTGTCTTAGTTCATGAGCATCAAAGGTAATCTATAGAAATGAGGTGAATAGTAGTTCTTAATTCCATGTAAGCAATTGCTTTGCATTACTCCACTGAAGTTATATGTGGACGAACTTGGCTCTGGAGTCTTATGATCATTTAATATGATAGCCCTTAGAAGACTTTTTTCTTTGTTCTTTGTGCATCATTAAGAAGATCCATCTGTAGGATAACAAACAAACAAAAAATCTCAATTTTTTTAGTCTGTTTGAAAATGTTTCAGAAAGCAAGACTATTTCTTTCAACGTTTCTCCTGTCCCTCAGTTTCACTTACATAATAAAAAGTGAAAACAATCAACAAAATCCACCTCTTCCTGCAATCTCTGGTCCCAGCATCAGTAGGGAGATTGGCTTGCAATGAGAAGGTCAGTAAGTTAAGTGTTTATTGAGTCCTTGGTTTGTAGCAAAACCAGCAGGAAGATTGCAATTTTATTTCCAGTTAGCTGGAGAAACTGGAAGAGGAGAAGGTATTGTGTAGTGAAAAGTCAATATGAGAGTGAAGTTATGCCTTTAGCCATAAGGGATTATAAATATCAATTTTGATTTTTAGTTATGTTGATGTAGTGCTACTTTTAAAAGATGGTTATGAGATTTAGAATTAGATGTCAACAAGACATGGTTGCTGTCTAAATAAGTAAAATTTATGTGACAATTTAAAAGCTTCTTTATGTGACACTTTAAAAGACACAGGAAAAGACTAAGGAAAAAAACCCTTGAAAACAATAAAACCACTTTTTTTTTTTTAATCCTATGCTATTTGGCTATTAGAACAAAATGGGATCATCAGTTTAACAGTCAAACAGAGAAAACATCATTTTCACATCATAGTTGCCTGTTTGTGTAGGAATTCTGATTTTTAATGTCAATCACACAAACATGCATGTCACACAGTCACACATGTCCTGGCTCTTAGAGAAGAGCCCAGGACAGATAGATGACTTCACAGCAAACTGCCACCTTCATCATTCTCAAGTGATGGTTATCTTGTTCACTGTCTGAATGACAGCACTTCTGGCTTTCTTGTCATTGCTGATCCATAGTGAATATTTGTGTTTTGATTCCCCATGTGGATCTTTGAATGCTATGACACTGCAGCAAACAAATAATATGGAAGAAGTTTTAAAGTCTGACTTTGATTTAGTTTGGTTCATTTGGTTTTAAATAGACCCTCTCAAACATTTATTGCTTCTATGGAGGCATGTGGCTGCAACACAGCTTACCATGAGCATACTGTGTAGGGGTCTGAAAGTGCTGAGACCCTTAGCTTAGATTAAAGCTCCCTACTTTTGCCTCTACAACATCATAAAATTCCATTCAAAGCCTGAAAAGCTCAAAAGAAGTAATAAGCAGCTCTAGCAAAGCTTTAGGTTAAATGGTAGGAAGTGTAACAGAAAGATCATATTATGCACAATAGGAAAATAAGTTATTGGGGGGTTCTGCTGCCCTATTCTGATTTGCTGTTCTGCATTTCTGGGGAAAAAGGTATCTTGCCGTGGTGACAGAAGGAAGACTGAAACTCAGTTGTATGAGGTAACTTAGAGTTATGACTTCATTTGAGCAAAAGAGGTGTGTTCAGCAAAAGACCGATTTTGACAGAGTTTCTGCTGTTAATGCAACATACAGAAAAAGCCTTCACTCATTGTAAGTTTCTCTGTATTCAAAGTAGTTTAATTTTTTGTTGCTTTTTATTATTCATCATCTCAGTGCTAATTTCTTAAAATTATTAACATTATCTCAGATTGGTCATATACTACACTTTCTATTCTACCATTGACAGACTAAAATCACAGTGCTCCCATGCAGACGCTCAAATGCTTTTTGCTCTGACAGAACATTCTGAAAACAAGAACCCACCATTATTAATTTTTGTTTCTGAGTGCTCTGTTGAAAGAATTAGGGGGTACTAATTAACTGCTTCACATTTTCCCAGCTGTCAGGCTAAACACTGAGCTTAGCACTTGGTGAAGAATTTGCAGTGTGCTAACCTCCAAAACCCAAATGTTTCATTTGGGTGCCTGTGACATTCCATAAAGCTGTCGAATTTTGCAAGAAGCTGCTCTTTTCTTAATAGATAATAATATGGCAATGTGGGGTTTGTCTTTGTGAGACCTCTTAGGCTAGTTGTGGAAAGATGCCAGTCGTATACAAGATGGGACTGGACAGCACTTTCCTCATGCAAAACTGTTTAAAGGAGGGAAGGCTTTTAATGTCAG
This sequence comes from Nicator chloris, assembly GCA_013400495.1. Taxonomy (NCBI): domain Eukaryota; kingdom Metazoa; phylum Chordata; class Aves; order Passeriformes; family Pycnonotidae; genus Nicator; species Nicator chloris. The sequence goes on from WAAE01000600.1 coordinate 49,276, forward strand.
AAGTTGGTGGTGGGGTTTTTTTGTGTTTGTTTCTTTTTTTTTGTTTTGTTTTGGGGTTGTTGTTGTTGTTGTTTTTTTACATTGAAGGGTAAAGCCAGCAAGTCAGTCAGACTTGAAAAAGAAATGTGTTGCAAAGGGGCAGTCACAGCTGAGCAGGAGGGTGTGCCTGGGGCTTGAACAGCTGACATGAGGAGTAGCTGGCCATCTATGATGAAGTAAATAACTAAGGCACTCAACATCTCTCCATGAAGCTTTTCATTGAAATATTGGTCTGTGTGCTTTGCTCCTGGCTGATGTGTATGCATGCAGGTGGCAGCTCCAATATCCAATTTACAGAGTCATAACTTATTAGCAGCTGGACAAGTTATACGGATTATTAAGATGTTAGTTTTGTCCCAGTTTTTCTGCTATGTGCATAATTTTTACATGAGCAAGAACAACTGAGTTTTCATGGACAGTGACTAGGAAGAAGGAAAAGAAAGCATAGGAAATCCATGTTCCTTACATATATTACTGCATCAGGTGGACATGTGTTTAGGCAGCCACTGCAGGACTTTTAGGTGGTAGGTGGTCTGCATGATAACATGGCAACTTTTCCAAGGGCCCAGGCTCTGCAGCTGGAGGGTAGAACAAGACAGGACCTGAAAGTGAAGCCAAAATGGTTGAGAAAGGGAATAAAGGAGAGAAATCTAATGTTTGACAGTAAGTTTGGGCCATTGAAATTTAAGGTGTGGGCCTCAATGAGCCTCAGGTGGAGCAGGAGCCCATGAAATTGGCAGAGCATAGTGGGAGAGGAAAAAAGCATCTTGATTTCATGGTCTAATCAAAAAGGAAGTAATGCTAGTGGGAGTTACTTTATGAAGTTGTTTGGTAGGAAATGGATACACTGTTTCTGCTTTGCTCTGAGTAGTATTAAACACACATCTCCAAGTTCTTGGTAAGTGCATGGGTCCACATACATCTGCCAGACACAGTCCATCTGCCAGACTCCCAAGACAGTCTCTTTTTTTTTCTTTCAATATAGTTGAAATATAGAATTTTCTTATAAAATATTTTATATTCCATAGACAACTTATATTCTATGTACAACTGCCAATTAGTCATTGCTGTTTTCATTGATGTTTCATTGTATATTTAAAAAAGAAAATTTCTTGGTAATTTGCACTATTTTGTTTATGTACTCTAGAGTCTTCTTTCCAATGACTACAATTTTGTTGAAAATACAGGGCCTAAAGGGAGAGGAGAGGAAGGGTTTGGAGTCTTTAGTCTAATAGCCAGGGTGATGAGGTAAGAGCTTGGTTAGCTTAGCTCATTTGACCAGAACACTTAACCAAAAAAATTGTCTCATCCTTTGCCCAGACTTCTGGGGAGCTGCTGCCAGCGGAGGAGAGAGGACTTTGAGACAGAAGTGGAAGGAGAAGCATTTATATGGACAGATATCAGTAAAATGCAGAGGCAGCAGGAGTAGTGGAAAAGATGAATGGAAACTCTTCCATGCAGCTACAAAGGGCATTGGATGAAGATGAAATACAGCATGAAATACAGAGTGTGAGCAGGGTGTACTGAGCTATGGATTGAATTAGGTAAAAGCAAGTTAATGCTGTGGTTATAAGCTGGACTCTGGTGCGATCAGTCCCCAGATACATATTAAAAAATCTCAGCTCTGCCCAAAGCTGCAGTTAACAAGAGTATGAACTTGTCAGTCCCAAACCCTGAAGCTAGACAGCCAAGTTAGCAGCATTACTTGCTTACCCTGAATATTGTGCACTTGTAATTACTTACAGCTTGGTCCTTCAAACAAAAGCAAGACTTGTTAACAAGATAAAGACATGGAAGGCTGTGATTCCTCACCAAACACAACAATCTCACCCTATATTTCCTTTCTTCTTTTCCTTTCATAGCTTGCTGTTAGGAGCAGATGTCTTAGAGCATGGTTCTGCTGGTGGTAGGAATCTTTTAGTCTGCCCCAAACTTTAAATGTCTTTCTCATTAGATAAATTAGGATCAGAGTGTTTTGTCCTTTTGTGTTAAAAGCACTGGAAATCATTCCTCAGCTGCAGAAAAAATTTCTCAGATAACAATGGTCATATAGTAAAGAACTGAAGTTCCTGTTAAATTGAATGTAGCTGATGGAAAAATAGATTAATGTAGATGGGAGAAATTAGCCAGTGAAGCAAAAAAAAAAAAGGGTCACAGTCTGTAGTCTGGAAAATCATATGGGTTTTTAAAAAATCTGCTACACATAAGGAGCTCAAGTGATTTACTCTCTGAAATACAGCAAAAGCTGTTAAACGAGTCACTAAAATGCTTACAGACAGTGACAAAGCAAGCAATTTTCTGCTTGATAGGGGCTAACAGGTCTGCAGGGGCAACCTGCAGTAATTGTGCTAATGGACCAGCAGCAGAGACCACACAGAGCTCTGCCCACAGCAGGTCAGAGCTGTGTCAAGGACAGCGCTATGAGCTGGAGCCAGGGCTGTCAGAACTGGTTTAGAATTAATGCACTTTTGGTTTTTTTGAATTTTTTTTTCTTTGCAAATTTTTATCTTATTTCTTTTGGACAGGGTGAAATATAAAACAGATTGGCAGTTACAGCCACTCAGTTTTAAAAAGTGGAGCAGAAGCTACTGAGTCAGTACTGTGTGAACTAGCGTCGTTCAGAAGCAGCTGTGAAAGGCTGACGTCTTCCCTCACACTTTCAGAGCTACTGTCTTCTCTGTACTAGTCAGCAAGGACAGTAAACACAGTCCATCTGCCATTTGTTCCCTGGTATCCTCGGGCAGAGTTTCTGTAAGGACTCACTTGCCTGAAGTGCAGCTCTGGCACTGGGGGAGTTTGACAGCATCTCCCTCAGATGGCCACACTGGCAATTACATTGAAATCATATGTCTGGCAGGGCTTTGCACTTGATATTTGAGGAGGAAACACTATGCTTTTGAAGAATTTACTGTAAGAAGTCTAACCCTGAGTAGGGTACAGTAAGTATTTTACAGTGACTTTTCCTCCCACTCTTGTGGTCTTATGCAATTTATTTTCTCTGCTGCCAAGAAAATAAAAAAGTAAAAGTAGTTTCAAATACTCTTTTGTTTCTAATCTTCCTAGAAGTGATAGGAGCAACTCTACCTCCTCAACCATGTCAATGACATATGACCTGCAATCCTCTTTAGGAGTCTATTGACAGCTGGTTCAGCGTGTAAACCTCTTACAGGATGAAAAGGATGAACCTGAATTTAGTGAATCTGTCTGCTAAAAGGAACAATAAACCCAAAATGAGAGTAAGAAGGAAGACCCTTCTGTTTTCTCTGTCTTTAATCATACAAGCTAAAAGAGAAGGGCTATGTTGTAGTATTATATAAAGATGTGGAGTTCTGTTGTATCCCTTGGCAGCATATACCTTGTTTTCCAGTCTGCTCTGTGTCCTGCATGTTGGACCTCCCAGTGCTTACCAGTGCAGGCCAATGCAAAAAAATGCTCTACACAATGGCTCAATGGAATTCATGCATTTTGGACATTGTTTTTGGGTCACATTTACTTGGCATATAGTATGTGCCTAAAAATAAGCCAAATCAGAACTGTAAGTAGTAGTCATGTTCCAGAGTAAAAACTTTGAACATCAGTGTTTGGAAAACTATTCCTTTTAACCATAAATAAAATGACGACAAACATTTCTTAGAAACCTGTAGTTAAATGGAAGTATTGAAGAGGATTGTGTAGCTAGAAATATTCCAACTTGCCTATTTTGACAGAAGACAGATTGTCCTTGGCAGAAGAAGATGATAGATTGTCATAAGGATTTGTATGTATGGGAACTGTACTTATTGCACTTTTGAATCTGTTTTTCTGTGGACAAAAGTTGATACAGCTACACTGATGTTGTTAGACCTGTCACGCTTTCCTTCAGCTGGAAGTTTGTTGTTTGTGATGCAGAACACACAAGAGCTCTACATCAAAAGCAGTTAACAATTGTACCAATCTATTTATGATTTGGAGTATGGCTGATCATTTAATTTTCTTGATATGCCACTCCAAAAATGTTTTAGGCTCAAGCAGGTAGGTTGAAGGACAGACAATTCTGGCTCTTCATACTTCCTAAACTCTATATGAACCTGAAAAGATTTAGGTCATACATATAATACTTTGAGATCATCTAAATTAAGTATTGACACTGGTTTCCTTATATGTAATGGAATTTGTTGGATGCAAAATTTATTATCTGGATCCTACCTGTGCTGCGTCTGTATCTCTTCAGGAATGGTCTTCAGTGTGTCATGGTCTGTATCACATTTAACCTTCATTAACAATAAAGTTGCAAGTAGGAGCACACTTTGTCCTGTTGTGGTTGCCGCATTTGGTTATTGACCAAAATAAATTAATATATAAACAGGAATAATTTCAGAGCTGAGACTGTAGCCATACCTCTTGTGATGAATAAAAAAATGTTGATAGAGTCCATTTCTAATCAATGCACTTTTTAAAATTTGTCTCTGTGCCTTTGTCTTAAGTGAAAATCTTTTAGCTCTGCCATGTCATGTTATTTTTTTCTCTTCAGCCCATGCTTTTTCCTAATGCTACTAGAGAAAATGACTGTAGCTTCAGTTCTTTCACTATTCTAATTAATTTTAATATTCTATAATCTTAAAATTGTACAAAGTAATTCTTAGTACCCTCATTGTAATTAAAATAATTTTAAAAAGTAAATATAATGAAAGGACTTCTATGTGAAAAAAATCCATTATTTTATCAGCTTAATAGTGTTATTTCAAAACATGACAGCTCTATCTCCCACTAGAAAGTATTTATCTGCAAATTTTACTGCTGTTGCTTCTTTTTCTGTTTGGTCTCATTCTCTAGCTTTGAAAAAAAATTTAGTGTTTTTGTTGGGTCCAGTCAACTGAGATCAGAATCTACATAAAGGCTACATAAAATGTCCTAGTTATATTGTAGTATCTGACTATTTAACAGATATAAGTATGCTTGAAGTTGCCGTGTTTCATTTTATTGTGAGCAAAGGACAAAATTCTAGTCCCAGCAAACTTACAATACTTTGGATCCATCATAGTGGTTTTTGAAACAAAGCTTAATTTGATGACAACTTGATATTTTTTTAAGCTGTGCGGGGCCTGCCTCTGTAACACCTCCCCAGGCACAGAAATCAGCCTCATTTTCTCATATTGTTAATAAGCACTTTTTTTGGTAGATGTCTGGGTTTTTTATTTCTTTTTTTAACTCTAAGGAATGGAGACACTTTTTTTTTAGTGACAAAATCTTTTTTTATCAAAAGTTACGGCTATGAATAATCTTGTATCCAAATTCTTGGAATGGAACATATGGAACAACAATTTTGAAAGAAATTATTAAAAGAGAAGAAAAAATAGATTTTTCATTACTTGATCTCTAAGTATAGCTAACTAATTACTTTTTTCAGTCTCCAAAGCTGGGGTGCATGGCATAAGGATATATGAAAGGCCAGAAGAATCAATGCATGTCACAGCTTGTCAGTACATCACTTGGATTAAGGAATATTTTATCAAAATAATCCTGCCTCAATGTTGTGTATGAAGGCATCCCTTCATCTGGGAAGTGGCCAGTAATCTTGTTTTAATAGTACTTACTTTTCTTGCATAATTCTTGATTTCAGCTGCTTTCTAAGTAAATCTTCATGCTTTAACATATGTTCCCCTAAACCTTTGAGACTACAACATTCTATCACTTCAATGCTTGATGAATAACAACCTTCCCTAGACATGGTTACATCATCTAGTTGTATCTCAGACCTACTCTTCTTCATATTTCCATTATCCAAGAGCCCCATATTGCACTTTCTCAACGTCTGAGATTTTTCAAATTCCCTTATGGACTAGAAAAAAGGTGTGATTCCCCCTTTATTTGTCATAAGATCAGTTAGCAGCAGGGCTGGTTAAGCAAAAAGTGCATTGTGCATGTCAAGGAAAAATGTTGCCGTTTAAAAGCTAAACCTGCAGAATATACTAAAGTGTCACAAGTGCAGTCATGCTTTAAGTGTTCTTGATAAATTGCTTCCCTATTGCAGACTCATTTTTGCAGTATACCCTGCAGCATTTGCAGATAATACCTCTTAACAGATTGTCAGTGTAATCCATAGGGAAACTGGAATTTGGAATCTGGACCGCTACCCATACTGGCTCCTGATACCTCTTCCAAATTTGCAGCTTTCTGGCAGTCACTAACAGCTAAACTCTTTTGGCAGCATCTGCTCCTGAAATTTATTTTCTCCTTCAGACTCTCTGCAGTTTTCCATGTGGTCTCCTGTAGCTTTGCAATTTTCTTTGCTGAAGAAGAAAATTTAGAGGAGGAAACAGCAGACATGCTTTTTGGTGCAACTTCTCACTCCTTCAAATGGTAGGGTTTTGGACCTGTTATATCACTGTGGTCCTGCTGGATGCTCGAGAAATCAGGGTTGACCTGTGTCCCCATCCCCACCCTGTCTATGCTTCCTTGTTGGGTGCTGTGGGATGGGCTCTGGTTGGGAAGATCATGGCCCTGCCAGACCCATGGCCACTCCCTGCTCCTGGCTCCCTCCCACAGGGTACGTCTACCTCATGATATCCTGACATGGGAGCAGAAAATATGTGGAGAACAGTCCCTCTGAGGTAGAGTCAGAAATGCTTCACGGCAGCTTAAGGGTTAAGTACTTTCTTTTATCTTCACCCACTAGAGTGAGGTCCTGGTCTGTTTACTACCCCTGAATGTCTTCTTGGTGGAGACTTTCCCTGACAGAGGCAGGCAAAGACTCTTGATGTAAACAAATTACCAAATTGTGGAGATACACAATTTTTTTTTTTCAGAGAACACAATAACCCTAGAAAGCCCAATTTGATTTTCAAACAGGAATCACAGGAAGCGCTCTATTTTCCAGGCTATTTTTAAAGTTAAAATTGCCCTTGCAGAACATGTTCACTTTCCAAATCCAGCAGAAATGAATGAAGCAAGCACATTGTGTGTGCCCTAAGGAACCATTTCCGTCTAGGATAAGCTCAGCATACATTTCTCTAGACATTTCTTAAGCATGTTCTTTAATTGCCTGGGGTCTTGGAAGAGCATTAGTTTCTCAATTTGGAACAGTAGAATCATTTAGGGTGAAAAAGACCTTTAAGATGATGGAGTCCGACTGTTTTTCCAGCACCACCAAGTATACCACTAAACCCTGGCCCTAAGCACCACATCTACACGTCTCTTAAATACCTGAGTTACCTGCTGGTAACTCAGCACTTTTCTGAGCAGTCAGTTCCAATGCTTGACAACCCTTTCTGTGAAAAAAATATTTCCAAACAGCCAATCAGAACTGTCCCTGAAACAACTTGAGGCCATTCCCTCGTGTCTTGTCACTTGTTTTCTGGGAGAAGAGACTGATGCCCCCCTCACTACCCCCTCCCTTCAGGCAGGGAGAGATAAGGTCTTCCCTGACCTTTACTTCTCCTTTTCTCCAGACTAAACAACCCCAGCTGTCTCAGCTGTTCTTCATAAGATTCGTGCTCCAGACCCTTCACCACCTTATTTACTTTTTGGACACACCCCTGTGGATTCGTTCTCTCGATGGTTAGATGATATACTTCAGGAGACAGGGGTTGCTCATGGAACACATGCTTTATTCTCAGGGGTCGTGGGTGCCAGCGTTTGCCATCAGCTGCCAGCCCAGTTGCTGGCGTGGTTCCAAGAGAGCGAATTTCCTGTTACAGTCTATTTTATCTTATTCTGTGTTGAATATTCTATTTACAGTNTTCCCTGACCTTTACTTCTCCTTTTCTCCAGACTAACCAACCCCAGCTGTCTCAGCTGTTTTTAATAAGATTTGTGCTCCAGACCCTTCACCACCTTATTTACTTTTTGGACACACCCCAGCACCTCAATGTCTTTCAAAATGAGACCTGCCAGTTGGCTGTACCTCTCACAGTGCTGTGCTATCAGGTAATGCCATGCCTTCAGGATCCCTCTCTTGGGATGCCTCTGCAGGATCCTGTACAGTCCCGTCTAATAGGAAATGGGAAGAGTCAAATAGAGAATTAGTCTGTATTAAATAATCCTTTCATTGCTCATTTTGTCTGACATCTTAATGGAGCATGGGTTTAAAGGGTCTGCAGGTTATTTGCCGATTTGGTGAAGCTACATAAAACAGTCGTCAGGAAATATCTGAAAACTGTTTAGAAATGTGAGCTCTGGAGTCTTTGATCCTTCCCTTGACTCTGGGTGTATCAGCTGGCCATACTTGATTTATGATGGGTAGTCATAACAATTTCCCCATGATGTGTTACCTCTAAGGAGAAATTATCACAGAGGGTTGTATCTCTGCGTGGGCACATGTGCGGGATAAAGTTGTCAGATGTATGTATACAGCTTATACTTAGTGCACAGTAAAGGTTTAAGAGCTGAATGCTCTGATGTTGGACAGCACAGTTTGTACCATGTAAGCGTTCCCCAAAAAGTGGACTTTATCAGAAACTCACAAATACCAAGTCTGGTGGAAGAATGTGTTTTAAATGCAGTCAAAAGGTGATCTGGGGCTTTCTTCATGTGGTTGTTGACCTCTGTTTTTCAATTTATTTCTGCATTATCCTTGTTTACAGTTATGATAAGAGGACAGTATGATACAAATCAGTACATATGATTTGTATAAATGTTTTCTATTTAGGGAAGAAGAAGCTTTTGAAATTAGACTTTGTTCTAAAAGAATGTTGTAATGATAAATTAAATTCACGTTGTACTGTCTAGTCTCCATGACTAATTATCTCTCATTTTTTTACTCTGGACTTCTCTTCTAGGAAACTTTGCTTAGTTGTTGTATTTGTTATAAACTCGTGGCTCAGTAGTATTCTTGAACTTTTGTGTAAGAGGCAACCTCATGCTTATAACAGTTTTAGTTACTAGTTTAGAATTGGATTACTAATTCAGGGAAATATGCTCTTTTTTTTTTTTCCCTGAAGAGATTCTGCTTTTAATTTTTTATACAGTGAAATTTTT